>JAQZBX010021886.1:0-31954 GCA_029593785.1 Cabassous unicinctus
TTCATATATATATATATATATATATATATATATATATGGGTTCTGTTTCTCTGAGATCCCTGAATAATACAATGACAGCACATCACACCTAAGTTAAATTAATCAGTTTTTGGTCTCCTTACTGAAACAACTCAATGTAGTCCCTTGCATCTATGTCTCTATAAATTCCCTGGCAATTTGTCACAATTAAGGAACCTTGACTATCTCAGAGTCCCACAGGACATTATGCTGGTTTACTATGTGAATGAAATTAAGCTTTGTGTATTTGGAAAAAGTGTCTAATATGTGATGATGTTTCTCCTGTAGCCAGAACACACAAGGAAAGGAATCAAGTAATGGAAGCAGGAGTGGCTCCTTTCACTGCTGCCCTCAGGCAAAAAATTGTTACTTTCTATCCTATATCTTGGCCTCTACTTGTTTAGAATTTTAGTTTCCATATGTTGAGTATTTCCTTAATGAGTTACAGTAATACATGTTTTTTAAATTGCAATTTGAGATTTCTCCTTGCAACTTTGCAAATCCTCATAATACTAAATCAGGAAAAGAAATAAGAGATTAATCTACTGGCTGGGCAATTGATCTTACTAATAAATATGATAGAGATGATTTTTTTAACGGGGGGAAAAAAGCTTAATTTCTACTGGTGTAATAAATGAAAATGATTCAAGTTTTTCCTGATTTCCTAGAAGCCAGTTATGGTTCTCCCTGGCCTTAATGACCCACAACTTGTCATGGCAGTCTAAGCTTCTGGCTCCTTTTCATAAATCCGTTATGCATAAAATGCCTAGAATCTTGGCTAATAAATCATCAACAGTCTGTAAGTTAAATAAGTTTTGAAGATATTAGTTATGCTGCAGATAAGACCATTACCACAATCACAGCACATCCTGCCTGTGTTTTTCTTTACATACTCAAATTTGTTTAATGCTTTACCAAGTAATAAGCACTGTTTTCAAATTTTTTGGGTAAGAAATCTCCAGACTGCAAGTACTAGAAAACCAAATTTGCAGTGACTTACAACATCCTAATAATATTTGTTGCTTTTATAAAAAGAACTTTTAAAATAGGTTGGCCTAGGATGGAGAGTCTGGGCAGAAAATGAAGAAGATACCCAAAGGAATTGCAAACTTTGATTTTGAGTTGTTTTATACATTATGTGTTGCCTGCAGCTTTGAGTATTGCAATGGTGTTTTGTTTTGATTTGTTTTGTTTAGTATCTGGATGTGGAAGGAAGGAAGAAGAGAGCAAGACCCTCAAGCTGTTAAAGAAAAAGAGAAGGATATTGGCTTGGGATCCAAATGATGATTCAAATTTCCTGTGTTTTAAGTCTTTAGTTTTGGAGTTATACGGGATCTATCATCCATATGTTTTTCTCATCTTACTTAAAATATATTTTTTTAATAATTCCATTAAATAAATGATGAGGAAATGGTTAAGAAATGATGACTCACCAAGTTAAGACCAGTATCAGAATAAATGGCAAAGTCTCTGTGCAGGAGAAGACAGAAAACGATTATGATAGTAAACTGGGATGAGAATGAAATATGGAAATAAAATTCCATCTGAATAGTTAATGATCTAGATATAAGAAACAAATCCAGTAGGTTTGATGTACAGCATGCAGTCCATAGACAGGAAATACAAACATACAAGTGATATTGCAGTAATGGAGAAAGAAGGACATTATCCTTCATCTATTTTTCTTTATCAGCTTGAGGGTCTTACTCACTTGTGCCCAGACTCTTCAAGCTCCTTAACTGCCTTCAGTTCCCAACAGTTTTGCCTTTACGCCTTTGTTTTCTCTTCTGCATTCACTTTACTTCCACTTGCACTCCCATGTCTAGACCCACTCTCCCTGGTGATATGGACCCACAAATCCTAGAGGAGCTTCCTGGTAAATATTACTTTCTATATCCCCATGGATCAGATTCTGTGCCCTTGGTTTCTGCTGTTGTACTCCACCAGCCATAATGCTCCCTCTTTTATCTGGAAGTTGTGTAGAGTGAATTCCTTGACATTACAAGTGCCCATTCAAGGCAAAAAGACTATGCCTGAAGCTGAGATCTACCTTTCTTTCCATATCTCATATGACAATGACCTCCATAGTAAAGACTAGCACTCACAGGGCCAGTAACACAGTAAATATCTTAAATCCATTTGCTTCCTTGCCACAGGTTTTGCAAAGTTGTCCTTGTACCTTGTGCTATTGCCACTACTACTTCTACAGAAATTTATCAGTCACTCTCTAATTCAACGAAATAAATATGAAAAGATTAAAAAATACACATTTTGAAGGGGCAGCAAAACAAAATGAAAAGACAAGGTAGTAGATGAGATTATGGGCTCTTGAACCATGCTGCAGTCTCTGCCACTAACAGGGAATTTGGGAAATATACTTAAAATTTTGTACTTCAGCTTCAACATTTGTAAAGAAGTTTAATGGCATTATCTACATCATCAGACATTTATGAATATGAAATGAATGAATCCTTATATAGTGCTTAGAGGCACATGGTAAGTCTTATACAAGTATTTCTTAAATAATTGAAATAAAAAATGAAACCATCTCAAAATATCTATGGTTTTCTTATTAAACCACATAAAACAGACCACATCTTTTAGATGAGTATGTGAAGGAAATTTCACAATGTATTATAATTCATCATCAGGCAATAGAAGAGGAATTGAGGATGCAGTCTTTATCTGAAGTAGGAGAAGGTCTTTAGGGATCAAAGTCTTTTTTTATCTAGGATTCCCAATAATGGAAAGGACTGGCTAAATTAGGCTGTTACTCCTATACAAATGAAGGGCAGAAGAGAGTGAGGGAATAGATGGTCTTTTAACAGGGACTATTTTGTGGCTTAGCTTAGACAGTAGTCCTCCAAATTCTTGGAGACTCAGAATAAGTTCTGCACACTGGAAGCATAATCACCTGAGACCTTGTTAAAGACGTGGTTATCTTAGGGATCACCTAATGAATCAAATTGACTGAAAGTAGAGTCCAGTAATCTTTGTTTTAACAAGATCTCCAGGGGATTCTTATGTATGCTAAATTTGGAGAACCACTATTCTTTATTGCACTCTCCTTTAGCATCATTGAACTGTAAGAAAATACAGGAATTATGAGAGAGTTCATGATTCTATAAAGTTAACATAGAAGACAGCAGTGGTGCCTCTGGGTTCTGAAAGGGGAAATAAAAGTGGTAGCTACACGGAGAGCTCTTGTTGCTAAGCCTGTTGGCTGATAGCAAAAACATCAACTCTGGGAAATGAGAAGGCCTGAGAAGAACAACATGAAAGATTTGTTTCTGAACACATGTGAGACTAAACCTTTGAAAACTCTCAGAAATTACTGGGTTACAAATTACTGGTGGAATTAATTTTGACAATTAGGCTGAGACTCAGGCATTTATAATTTAGCTATGGAAGGAAATGGGAAGGAATGAAACCGGGTGCAGGCAGCATCCATCTATCTAATCTAACTACCTACCTACCTGCCTGGCTTTCTTTCTGTCTACCTATGTCTATCTATCTATCTATCTATCTATCTATCTATCTATCTATCTATCTATCTATCTATCTACCTACCTACCTAGTTTATCTATCTACCTCTCTCTCATATCTATCTATGATAATGTATGGAATGTGAATATGCAAAATGCTAACACATGCTCTGAAACAGACAAGCCTTGTCCATTCCCACAATTCCAATCCCAAAGTGGAGCATTTTGCATACTTACATTCCTTCCAGGAATCCCACTCTGTAATGAGCAGTGATAGATTTCTTGGCTTATGATATTTTTTTGAAATAGGCATAGACTTAGGTGTTTACCTGACCCAAACTAAATTACTACTAAATTAGGACATCACTAATTGTGGAGGGTTCTACACTACCCCATTGCAATGGAATTTTATTTATTCGTATAGTGCATATTATCTTCCATGTGCCAGGGTCTTGTGAGTCAAAAAGGATATTTTCCTTCAGATCTGAAAATCTCAACTTACATATGGTTTTGATTCTCTATTGGCTGGTCTCAAAATTGTTAAAAAAATATTTCCTGGAAATCCTGCATTCCAAATTACTCTGAAAGCCTTCTCTCTCCTCTGTATATGTCCCAGAATGTCTTTTATCTATTTAAATGCTCCATGCCTGATACACTTATAAAAATTGTTGCTTAATACAATGGTTTTAAAATCTGAAGTAGATGGCTCTCCATACATTGTGGATATGACTGTGAGACTAATCTGGTGTGCATTTGGAAGGTGTCCACCTTCTCTGAGCCTGAGGTAGAAACCCCCTCCCCGTTATCAACAAGTGTAAAGCTATGCTTAAGATGGCCAAGGTTCATCAAGTCTTACACTGAATGGCCCATAGGACACTATACAATATAATAAAAGGGAACTTTGCCCCTCCTAGGACCACACATATAACCCCAATTGCTGATTTTAGAGATTCAGAATCATTAAAATGAATGCTTCAAAGTATACAAGAGTGAGTGGGGTAGTGAAAAAAGCAATTCACTAAAGAATTACAAATGGTCATTAAGCATAGAAAAAAATTCAGACTTACAACTAACTCCAAATTTTTAAAAAGATGAACATTATATTACATGTCCTTTACATTTTATAAACTTAAATAAAAATTAATATTTACTGAAGGTTTGGAAAACAAGAACTTTCAAAAATAACTCATTGTACTCCCAAATGTTACAATCATTCTTAAAAGAAGTTTTGAGATGAGTATGAAAGTATTTGTCTGTTAAAACAGAAATTTTACTTCTAATGATTTTTATCGCTACAAATAGATGCTCCTGGTTTTGATTTTGTCCCTGCTATAAAGAATATTCACACATTTTGAAGAAAAATTGCAAGTTCAAAAATGTACAAATGTGTAAATAGTTGACTATGCCATATAGCATATTCCTATATGCATATTAAATTTGTATATTTTATTGTATTGTGCAGAGAAGTGATATCACCAATAATATTTCTCTGAGTAGTAAGCCAAGGAATCTACCACTCCTCACTACAGATGGAATTCCTGTGGATAAATTTTCCTTTCTTCTTTATAGATTTTTTCATTATACTTATTATTTTATGTTTGAAATAGATAACAATGGTTGCACAAACACTACCTTAATTAAGGTATTAAAAGGGACCTCACTGAAAGGATGATATTTAAGAGCAGATATTAAAGATGAAAAAAATCCAATCAAACAATATAAGGATAAAGAATTTTAGTCAGAAGAAATAAAATGGCACAGGCCAAGATACCTTCAAGTAAATAATTAAATCCTACCCAGGTAGAGACTGATGAGCAAGGGACAATTTTGTGATTCAAGAATTTAGAAATGGGGTCATATTATGCAAGACGTTGAGGTCATGGCAACATTTGTATTGTTTGCCTAAGTGTAATTGTGGAAGGCACATGATTCAATTTACATTTTGAGAAGCTCATTCAGACTTCTGAGTGTTGAATTGTTTGGTATGGGACTGGTGTGAAAGTGGGGGTGGGGGGATAGTTAAAATCTATTGTTAAAAATACAGGATATATGTTATGTGGATCTGGCCTAGGATGGTGACAATGAAGTTAGAATTATACTGATTCAAGGTATGTTTTTCTCACGTGAAAAGCTAGGGAAATGAAAAAAATCAAGGATGATTTGTGGGTTTAGGCTTTGAACAAATGGGTGAATGTTGGTGCATTGACTGAAATATAATAAAAGGGGGAAGAGGACATTCATTCTGTGAACAAATATTTCCATTTTGGACATCATATGTTTGAGATTTGGGATACATAATAGTGGAGGTGTTAAGGTGGCAGCAGGGCATTTGAGGACAATTTAATTGGCATGTTCTAGTGCTTTCTTACACAAATGGTGCGGACATTTGTCCTGGAGCACTAATAAAGTACAGGGACAGTATCAGTGAGTATATGAACAGTCTTCTTAAGAACATTTCAATGCAATCTTTTCTGTATTGTAGTTTCTACTTTACAAGTTGTCCGCTTTGACCTGTTATTAACATCAATATACTGACCTTGACTATTAATATTTTATTCTTCACATTTATATATCTTTCCTTTTATTAAGCACTGTATTCCAAAAGGCTTTCACATCAAAGATAATATGATTTTCTAAATGAAAGATAGCACCTCAGCACCATAGAGATATGACAGCTACAGTATTTTGAAAAGCAGATATCCTACAAAGATTTTAATAAAACATCACTTTACTAAGATAGGTTAAAATACTGAATCTTGATTTCTTTTTCTCTAAAATCAGCATATTAGTTACCTATCCACTGAATAGGTTTGTTGTAAAAAAAAAAAAAAAAAGTTGAACAAATGAATGTATGTAAAATAGTTCTGGAGATTGTCAAGCCTTATATCAATAAGAAGGATTTAGGAAACAGGGAAAGTAAATAGCATTAGAAAATGAGAATGAATTATAGAAACTTTGTTTAGGTCCCTCCATAAGCAGTTTAAATGGAATATTCCTAAATTGGTGGTGAATCTTCCATGCTCCTAACACCATTTTTTGTAACTTCAAACATTCCCATGGAAATTTTATGCAAAACACTGGGTTCTTAGTTCTTTGAACTTCTCACCTCAACAATCTATTCCTCTACCAAACTTCAGCCAACAAATTATAGTCTAGACATTTTCAATACCAATACCATCTTTGCCACCAATATTTAAAATTTATTACCTCATTCTTTGAAGTCCAGGCCTTTTCCACTATTAGCCTTTCTCCAACAATCCCTACTTGGACATCCTATCAATTGATGTTGCACTCTCCATGGTCTCGCTTCTGTCTTAATCCTCCTTACCCAGTTTAGATTCCACAGTCCATCACTTTGTAATCACTCCATTGCATACACTTTAAGTTCAATTGTCATTAATGTATTCCATATGCCAACCTGGTAAAAATGCAGCCATGATTAGGCCTAACTTCCTGCCTAAAAAAAAGCTTTAAAATGGCTGCTAAAAAACCAACCATGTAGACTGGTCTTTCTTCAAATTATGACCTTAATACTTAATATGGCCTTAGGCATTAACAATCAATCCTATTATATTTTCAAAGTCAGTTCACTCTCCCAGTCTCTTAGTCACCTATTTAAAATATTCTTAACTCTTCACACCAACATTAAACACTCCCTCCATCACTCCCAGAGATAACCTTGCTTGTTGGTTCACTGAGAAAACAGAAGCATAGTAGCACTTTATCATCATCATCTTCATCATCACCATTTTTTCTAAATCTATGTATCTACTTGACTGTGTACCCACCTGTGTCTATATATACTGACATCCATAGGAATATATATACCCTATGCAGAGGACGACCTATTCATATTTCTAGTCTTCCGCACTGTATTCTACTCAGGCCCAAACAATCAAGGACAGTGATCATGAAATTATTTTGCTAATGTTTTATACTAATTTACATTTGCTCAACCATTCCCATTAACACATTAGCACACTAGATTATCTGCCATTTTGAAAAATAACAAAATTTAAAAATCCCTTAACTGTTATCTTTTATTCTCTGACATCTTCTGCCCAATGTCTCTGCATATCTTCATAGTAAAAAAAAAAAAAGAGTATAGTCTATGTAGCAGTTTGGCAGTTTGATGTAATTATGAATTCCAAAAATAGAAATTGGATTATGCTTGTAAACGGGTCTGCTAATCTGGGCATGATTAAGTTATGATTAGGGCGTTGTCTGGGCAAGGTCAGTAGGGCGTTGAGCCCCACCTCTTGGTGGGTAAGGAATCAAATATAAAAGGCAAGGCAAAGAACAGTGTTGGAGCAGTTTTGATATTGGAGTTCTGGTGAGGAAGGAGAGAAGGCCCCGGGATAGAGACGAGCCATTCGCCTGAGAGTTCACAGCTGGCCTTGTGGAGAGAAGCAAAGTCTAGAGAGCCTCATAGTATACAACTGACCTTGTGGATGAAATAGAAGAGCTAAGCTTGGAGAGAAACCCAGCCCAGGGAAAAGAGGAACCCAAGAAGCCTAAACCCCTGGCAAATGTCAGCAGCTGTCTTGCTCCAACACCTGGCAATGGACTTTGGTGAGGGAAAAAACTTACACTTTATGACCTGGTAACCGTGGACTTCTACCCCAAATAAATACCCTTTATGAAGACCAACCAATTTCTGGTATTTTGCACCAGCACCCCTTTGGCTGACTAATACAGTCTATAATTACTGCGTTGCTTATACAACCTTTTCTTCACCTATTCCAAATAAGTGTTTGCTCCTTTTAATTTGCTGATCTTCATATTTAAATTTTCAAGCATTAATTCTTATTCATTATAGAACTTAACTTCTCTACAGTCTTGGTTGAAGTGGATCATTCTCTACTTTCTGAAATACTTTCAGCACTGAACTTCTAGGAGACAAAACCTTACTACTTCCTCAAAATAATCATATTAATGTTCTTAGCTTCTCGAGTTTGGCTCCCCTTAAGTCCTCTCTATATGCTGATCCCTCTGCCCAGAAGACATTTCTTAAAATAGTCACAGGATTAAACCCCTCATTTTGCACAGGTCTCTGTTCAAATGTCATCTCTTCGGAGAGTCCTGAACACCCACATAAAAACATAGCTCATCCCTGTTTATCCCCTTATATTGCTACATTTATCATCATAGAACTTGTAAATTCCCAGTATTATATTTATTTTTAATTTGCTTACTATTTTGTTTTTTTTTTAACTTGCTTAATAAAATGTTAACTCTTTGAAGGGCATGACCTTTTCTGGTCTTATTATCTAAGGTACCTGGAAAAAAGGCCAGTAGATATTCAGCATTCATAAATAGTTGCTGTTGAAAATGACAATTAATATCTTTTAGTCTACTGAAACACTCATATAAAGACAAGGAAAAGACTTGAGCATTTATTATTTACATAAATAATTTAAAAGATCAGAACTCATATCCTATATTAACCCCTATATTAATGGGAAATTTTGTAATTATCTAATCACTTTTGACTTGAAAGAGAGGTTTGGTGCTTTGTAATATACAATTAGTCAATCTGGATGACTTTAAAAAACAGTAAACAATTAAATGTAACAGCCTTTAATTTATTAATGATAAGCATAAGAATTACTGATTGATTCAAAGAATGTATATTGATATTCCAGACACTATTCCACATGAAGGGGTCACAACATGGAGTACAACAACCAACAATTGGCCTTTATGGGTCTTACCATTGGAAGGAGACAGACAACAAACCAAGTTAAAGGTAGCATAGCTAGTAAATTAGAGCGTGATAAGAACTATGGAGAAAAATAGAGCAAGGTAAGAGATGGGGTGTGCTGGGGGCATGAAAGAAAAAACCAAGTGTTCAACTGGGGAAAGAAAATTCTTATGGAGCCTTCACTGTAAGGAACAATATGCTCAGTACCTGGAATTCATTATCTTATTTTATGTAATCCTCATAACAATCTTATTAGTAGGTGCTATTTTTGATTTGCTTGAATGTGAGGTAACTGAGGCTCACTAAAATGAAATAATTGGGTTCAAAGTCACACAGTTTCTAAGTAGAAGAATCAGGATTTGATGGCAATCTGCCTGAGTTCAAATGTGTGAGATCACACATTTAATCTGTGCAATATTTAATGAGGGGACACAATCGGATGGTTTATGTGAAAGCTTTCCATTCATAGAATACTATAAAATATTCAAGCATTGAGATGACTTTTAATTTTAACAAAGTTACTTCCTTCACTGAATTCAGCTAAAATCATCATAACAAAAATTAATACATAAAAAATAGTAATAAATCTAACATTTATTTTGTACTTACTAAGTATCAGGTACTTTTCTCAATGTTTTACATGTATCAACTGATATAAATCTCTGAATAACATCATGAAAATATAATGTATTTGTCTAGATATCTTAGGTTTGTCCACATATTCTCCAATTCCCTGAATTGCAATACAGGTAGACCATGATAAACAGCATCATGATATTTGGTTTATGAATTTCTGAAAAGTTATTGTACCAATTGCCAAACAAGGACTCTGTTCTGGACAAGTCTAATTATTAACTATTAAACAGAAGGGATAGCAGAATTAAATTTTAAACTGCAGTTCAGTAGATTGTTTGACATTCTGAAAGAACTATTTTCTGAATGCACATTAGGGAGGGCACATCAGGACTCACTACTTAACTTCTAAGGAATCAAACTGAGATTAGAAGAAATTAGAACTCATAGAGGTTTCTGGCTCTGAGCCACCTAACCTAATCAGCGTCACTAGAATGGTAAATTATAATGACTCTGAGTAGCAGAATAAACTGAAATTATCAAATTAATATATGATAAACTAATTTTTCTCCTCTTTAAACAGGCAGAATAACTTACAAATAAATTGAAAAATCATTTTCAGTATTTTACATTTATCTTAGCTCTTGGCAGCAATAAAAATATATCATGGGAATGTTAACTGGATGCTCTTCCTTTTGCAGCAGCACAGCAACCAAAATACCTATTGTTTGACAACTGCTGGACTAAGATGAAAGATAAGCATGTCTGACAAAACACTCAGTTTAAAGTAAACCACACTAGACTTCTACTCATTTCATTTTATAAACAGAACTTATGGAACTCTGTTTTATGTTCAATTCTTAAAGTCTTTCCTTAATGTATTTATTTTTTTCAAATAAATATTAAACAAGGACATTAAAAAATACTGTCATATCCAGTTTCATAGTCAGTATACCATAAAATGTATTGATGCCAAGTATCATGGAGTGATTGGATATGGTGAAATTCCAAAATGCAGTTTTATTGTGGGTTTTGATTCATTTTTTAATGGTAATGCCAGCGACAAAAAAGAAGTGTTTATTACCAAAAATTGATCTCCCAGTGGAATTTGAGGAGAGTGATTACGTCTTCCACTGGGATTCATAGAGACTGTAACTAAAATATAAAATATAAAATATAGGGCCCCCTAGAGGAAACTTCCAGAAGTTACATGTGAACTAATGATTTTGATGCACCACTATTAACATGGCTCAGCTACTCTTCTCTCATATCCCAATACAGAATCTCTCATTATGTCACAATCAAAATTTCCAAGGCAGACCTTTCTTGTGGTTATACAGAGATTTTTTTTTTTATAGCAATATTTTTCATAAGCCGCTGGTTACTCTAATGGCTATGTGCCACAAGTTTCATATCTAATTTATAAACAATGGAAGGTCAAGTTTATATGAGGAGTGGTGGAAAATAAACATAAATACTAACTGGTAGATATAATACAAATAACCAGCCTAAGATTTCAAACTGCTACTCAGTATATGATTTTGAACCAAAATAGTCTAAGAATTTAAAATAATAGATGAAAGGAAATCACATATCAGAAAATCAGATTCATTGAATCAACACTACTGGAGATATTCTTACATTATATGTGTTGTAATGTACACAGCAAACTGTGTTATATTATTACTAAAAATATCATGGAATGGATAAATAAAATGTGGTATATAGATACAATGAATCCACTGAATCCATAATAAAATTGTTAGTTTGCCAATTGTAACAAAAGTACTGCACTAATGCAAGGTATTTATCATAAGGTGGTATATGGACACTCTGTATTAGAAGCCTGATTTTTTCTGTACAACTTCTCTAATTAAAAAAATAATAATAGCAGTAGTAGTCATTGTAATTCTCTGGAGATAGAGAATCAACAATATGTTTATTGTATTGTTACCTGGGCTTTCTCTTCTAAGATTTAAAGAGTAGCATCTAACCTGAATGGTCACCTTACTCTCAATAGGACCAATAGTTAATTAAAAAATCAAAGAGACAACCTGAAGGAAATTAGCAGGTCCTCCTATGCTAAGTTTCTTCTACCTATCGTGTTACCTGAAAATTCTTACTCAAAAACATCTTTAAGTCCTAAAAGCCCACTTTCAGTTATGCCTAAAAGATAGTATGGCCAACGTCTAAAATAAAATTTTACATTAAAATGTTTATCCTACCCTATCACATGCCCTCCCTAAAATCCCCATATGGAATATATTAGACTGTTAAACTATTTGATAAATAGGAAAATTGTTGCTGTAGGAATATTTAGACTAAAAATTTCAACATTTATAATGTAGAAAATTTGGAAAATAGCTTGCATTATATTTTTATGATAAATATACTAAAGTTTTCACAGGCAACAGGTTCCATGTCAACTACATAGATTGCCTTCTTTAAAGGTTATTTAACTAATCAAAAACATATACAATTTCTAAATAGTTTCAATGCACATGAGAATAGAAATATATATCTAATCTGTTTTTATATCAAATCAGGCTAACAGGAACAAATATAATTTTTAAAATTCTTAGGATTTTCTATAAATTTTGGAAAGCAATTACTGTCCATTTATCTAGGCAGAAGATAAACCAGAAGTATTTTGATGAACTCTAGCTTTATGTAATATTATGTATTCTGTTATCAAAACATACTCTAGTCATGTAAGTTTGAGAAATTAATCTTCACAATAGGTTATCCTTCCTGAGACACAGAGTTCTCAGAAACCTGAGGTAAGACAATCAAATACATAATTAAGCAACAACAAGAACAACAACAAACAGCCAAACATACAACCAGAAACAGCATAATTCAGTGTTGACCCGATGTATTTGATTTTTTGTCATAAAATTGCACATTGTGAAATACAATTTTGGAAACAATTGAGATTGAATTCATTAAATTTTATGTTATATGTAAAAGATGAAACACTGGTTTTCAGATCTGTGGTCAAGACTATCTCATGCAACAGTGAACAAATAAAACATGACAAAATAGTGTTCTCCAGAGCAAAACACCCCCTTAGTCAGATTACTGAATATGCAGAAAGTAAATATGATTAAGGATAATTGGTACCATTTAGGCTTATAATTAGGCTCTGTGCAATGTGCTAAGTAAATTATATTTATTTTGATTTTTATTACCTTAATTTGGTATAGTTTCAGATTCAGTGTTGCCTTTAAAATCCTCTTTTGGTATATTCTTAAATGATACGTTAAACATGATTTATTTTAAAATGCTGTATAATCATTCCCTTATATTAGAGCTTCATAAATTATATTTGAATATATAGTTGCTTTAACATGCTAACTGTGATATATATATATATTAATTAAATCATAAAATATATATTTTTTTACATCTTTCCTGTCAAAATTAGAACTTTTCAGAACTACGGAATGCTCAGGAGAAAATTTGGACATATGGTATTTAAACAGAGAGGAAGCCTGCTATAGTGTAGATAATCACCTTATTATTTAATAAAACACCAACAATTACTAATTGACCTGAGGCATGTCAGTTAATCAAATTTTTTGGCCTCACTTTCTTCCTCTATTAAATGGGAATGTTTCTACCATTTTTTTTAACTATTCTTCATATTTTAGTTATTATTATCAATAAAGAGTAGTTTCAACACATGGCAGTTAATATCCACAAATATTTTCTAATGCATTTATACATTTTATAATACAGATTTTTTCATAATTCTGTCATTTAATTGACTTATTTCTATTACTGAAGATTAAATTCTGCATTAGCCTAGACATTAAATTAAACAAAGAAAAATAAGGTCAATGTTATTGACCTAATATTTTGTGATAATAATCATTCTTAGATATGTACTCCCCAAAAAGCTTCCATGTTCATTCCTTACAGGCAAAGGACATGCTATCCTTCCTCTCACTGCTATCAAAGTAGCTCACCTTTACCTTGCCTTGTGTAGAAATAATGAGGAGAAGTAAAGGTGATTGTCATCCACAATGTCATAAGCTTGGGTATTGTAAAATAATAAATTTATTCCTGTAATTTTTTTACTTGCTGTTCTAAGAAAATAGATTCTCTGGAAGTTTTCATCTTTTGTAATTGCTTTTTTCTGATCTATTTACAATTCTTTATGTCGCTATGTATAGGTTTTATATAGCTTCATTACCCATTACAACAAACAACATTTTAAATATCACACATTTTCTTATAGTATCTATGGGTCACCAACTTGGGCATAAATTATCTGGGTCCTCTGCAAGGCTGCAATGAAGGTGTTGACTTATCTGGAGGCTGGAATGTGGAAGGGTCCTATTCTAACTCAATCACGTTATAAGCAGAACTCATTTTCATGCAGCTGAAGGATTCAGGACAGCTTGTTTCTTCATAGTCAGCAATGGAGAGAGAGACTCTAGAGCCAGTGAACTTAGCAAGACAGAGTCCTATATAACATAGCATAATTATGAAAGTGACATCCCTTCACCTTTTTTATATAATGTAATATAATCACAGGAGTGGCACCCTATCACTCTTGTCAAGTCCTACTTGTTACAAGTAAGGCACAGAATCTGCCCACTCAGTCAGGAGTTTATACAAGGGAGTGTGCTATTACACAAGATGGAATTTTAGTGGCCCCCATCAATCTGTCTGCCAAATCCAGGTGTTACAGAGGAAGATTTGAGAAGTATCCACAGGTCCCTTAGACTTTGTTCTTTGTGAAAACCAGACTGCTGCAGGAGTCTCAGGATATAACACTGAACTGTAAAGATTAAATGATTTAGTAACCTCACTCCAGGTTCCTGATAAATTGGCCTAGATATTCAACTTTCTATGAAGGAAGTGAGTCCACACAGTGGTGATGAAGGCATTTGGGAAAGATAAGATGATACAAAACTGAAGAATACATCCTAAGACTCTACCTGTCCCAGTGTCTAAGCATAGAAAGTGGGCACTTTCCAGTATGACAGATAGACTCATAGTGCTTTGGTGAAGGTCCTACTATACTAGTAATTGCTGATGCTCAGCATTCATTCCACAACTTTTGTTCCACTCTCAACAAACTACAGGTCCTGGAGGGTTAGAAGCTGTACTTCCCAGCCTCTTTGTCCACAGAGTTTGGGACGTGATTTAGGTTTTTCCAAACAATGTATGCATGCCAGATTGGGAAGGCAGGGAGAGGCAGACACTGTTCTTCCCCATGGTACAACAGATAGACCCTTTGGTTCAAGACCTAAGAACAAGCCTTATGGGTGTGGTTCAGAATTAGCAATGGTTTCCTACAGAGCCTGAACTCTGAGTGGTTGCAGCTGCAGCTTGCTGACCCCTGAATTGTAGTAGCAGCTGTAGAGGCATGAACCTGAAGCCAGTGGCAGTACACTGATTTCAGTTTTAGGTCTTCCAACAATTATAATTTGTTTGAAATACCTATAGTACTTTTAGTTTCCTATATTTTGTATTGGCATCCTCAAAATGCAGGGTTCACTAATAATGGGGACTAGCCCGCAAGGCTTCCATAAACGTCTGTCCCCCTTTTTCTACCTGGATTAGAAGTAAAAATGACTCTAAAGTCTCTTGTCTTTTCCTATTTCAGTGGAACAAACACTGAAATTTTTTTGAAGCTTACACCTACACATTTAAGCTTTACCCACTTTTGATTGCACTATTGTTTGAGTGTAGAGTAATGTACCACTTACATTGTGTTTCATTCATAGATTCATATTGTCTGGATGATTTCTGAAAACAGCTGGCAAGAATTCCATAAACATGAGACTTTAGAAAAGTGAATATATTGCATATGTTGTTTGGTGATTTAATATTTTTAATAAAAAGCTCTTTTTAAAAATGTCATAAAAATATTGTAATTTTAGTTCCAGACTATGGCCAATAATGCTTGCAAGACCTCAGATTCATTCTTAAATGAAGTGTTTAGAAAATACAAACCTACAACATGAAGAGCTCTATTAAATTAGTTTTAATAGGAGTAGTCAGAAAGAGAAATGATCCTACAGCACTTTCAGCTAAACATAGATATATTGCAGTACATTTAAATTACTGAAGAAAAATTACTTGTGCAAAGGAGATTCTCAGTCAAGTGACAAGGGGAAGAAAGCTGTAAGCATATAGCACCACTTATGTTATTAATCTGAACGACAACAAAGATGAAAAAATGCTAACAATAGATGCTGACAGTGCACAGTGTGAGCCATGAATTAATTTGCTCTGACAATGACACCTCTGAAAGGACACTTGACCACAAGTCATAATATTATGCACAGAATATAAAATGCAAATATAACAGAATCATTTCTTATTCTTCATAAAAATATACAGGATCATGTCAGTGAATATTTCTCTATTAGGTTTGGTAGTATATGTGATGCTGTTAATAAAACATTCTTTTATTTACTAACTTGGACCAAAAGCAGTTGGTTATGCTGACCTGCATAGAAGTGAAGTCATTCTATGAGAGCCACATGAATAAAACTACAAGTGAAACAGGTTTGTTTTTAAAACCTTATGTCTTTAAGGTGAAGGAAGCTTCTGTATTTTCAAACAGAATTTAGAGACAAATGTGTTTCAACCAAAATTAATACAGTATCATATATTTGGAAATCAGAAATTAGTTATACATCTTCAAAACCAGCATTATCCCAGGAGGTTTAGGTTGGCTCAAATCACGTCCTGTTCTCTCATCTCTGGCAACAAATTAAAATGAATACTAATCGCACCCTGCCGCTGCAGCATAAAATTAGTTGGGGGGATTTACAAGCCTGATTATTTGCATGTTTGCGTGGCTTTCAGAGTCATTGTCCGTAGGCTAATGGCGAAAGACCTCCTTCAATTGTCTGCTCCTCTGCCTAAAAGCAATATTTTCCTAATAAAAATTTTTCAATTTCCAGAAACGTTGCTAGCGTCACCGGCAGGGTTCTATGAGATAGGCATCAAAGAAAGCAAGAGACGATATCAACTTCAGAACACCGTCACCTAACGAAAAGTAGCTTTAATCAGGACTTGCAAGAAGTTGGAAAATAGTTTCCATTAAAATTTCTCACGACAATTCCTCTTAAGAATCTGTCTTTGTAAAATATCTTGACAAAAGCATAAACATATAAAACTATCCTGTATGAGGCCTGGGAGTGAGCAGAAAAGTGCTTTAAGGGGGAAAATGTGTGTTTGTGTGGGACGGATCAGGAAACGGTGGGGGCGCGGATATGCTTTGGAATTTGGAGAGAATGAAGGAAGGAGAAGAGTGGTGGAACTTGCAAAATGATGGAAGGCTACAGACTCAATGATTTGAATCCTTGCCAGGTATGGCAAGATCTTCACTAAAGTTAATAAACTTAGGAACTGCTTAGTTTGAGTGAATTCTCTGTGGGAATTGATAAAGGAGCGGCCTTTGCCTTGGGGTTGCTATCTTGTTGTTGAGCATGGAAACAAAGACTGCATTAGTAAGAACTCAGAAATCATAGGAAGAAATCATAGGAAGATCTCTGAGCACCATTAGTCTTGGGGTTGATGATTATGTACAGTTTAATTATATATATGTATGCACACATTTAGACATTATTTATGTTTATATGCAATTTTTTTCAATTAAAAATGCAATTTTCATGGGAAGAACTATAGATGCTATCTTATTTGTGTTGTGGGTTGTTTTTTTTTTTTTTTTATGAAGCTCCAAAATATACTAGATCAAACAGAATTTCAATTTGACATATGTATACCCATTTGGAAATAGGAGATAAAACATTTAGCAAAATTTTGGTCCTGAGTTCCCTAAATAAAGCTGTACATTAAAAAATGGTGAGTCTAGGGAAAATATTTTTCCCAGCAGTACAAAGAACAGTGTATTTCTTAACCAAATGTGTAGGTGCAAAAACAATTCCCTCTCAGAATTCACAACTATTAGACTGAGCATCTTAGGGGTTTGAGGTTTGAAATTACAGTAAATATAAGCTACAGAAATCCTCCAAATAATAAATTATCTTCTCCCACACCCAAATTGGTTCTGATCAATAAGACTCTTGGGGTACTGTGCAAACATAGGCCAGTTCTATAGGAACCCCCCTACAACCCAGGCATTGCAGTACTCTGAATGAGCTCACCATCCAGAAATACAGAGCATATAATGAATAACAAGCAGTAGACACACAAATTAAAAGAACTAGAATTTTCTAACCTCAGATAATAACAATATTATGCTTGTCTAAATATTACACATAAATTAGAGCTTAAGGAAAAAATACTTATGAGATAAGGAAAGCCAATAGACTATACACAAAAGGAAAAATTCACAGGGAAGTTATAACAATTCTGAATGCATTTATACCTATTAACATTGCCTTAATACAGCTAAAGCAAAGAAAAAAAAATCACTCCAAAAATAAAACTTGGGAAACTCTAAATAACAATGAAATATTTTAGCAGATGTCATTCAGCATTTGATCTACCAGAGAGATGCCTCTCCCCAAAATATGTTTATAATATATTTCAAGATTTAGGAATGAACAAACATAAGGGGGGAATGCAATCATGGACCAAAGTAGTCTTATTATTATAGTAACAGAAGAACTTATAACATTGATATAAAAAGAGTGGTTACCAGAGGGTCTGAGGGGAAGGAGATGGAAGAATAAGTGGAACATAGGACATTCTTAGGGCATTGGAATTGTTCTGAATATTTCAATGATGGATACAGGCCATTATACAGATTGTCAAAACCTATAAAATTGTAGGGTGCAAAATGTAAACTATATACCATGGTTATTAGCAATGCTTCAATACTTGTTCATCAATTTTAACACATGTACCACTCTAATGTAAGATGTTATTAACTGGGGAAAATGTGAGAAGGGAAGGGCATTGGGTATATTGGAATCCCCTATATTTTAAGATGTAACTTTTCTGTAATCTAAAACTTCTTTAAAATTAAAGTTAAAAAAATTTTGAAAGCTTTATTTCATAGACATATATGGTACATTAATTTGAATACTTTAAAAATTCTTTATTTCCAAGAATACATAGAACTTTTATAAAAATTGACTAAATGTAATATCTTAAGCAAATAACCATATCAAAGGATAAAAAGGCATAATTTTATTGATGCAATATTAAATTAATAAATACTAAAATTAATTTTACATAAATGTCACAGTAGAAAGAAATTTAATTAAAAATTAATGAAATTGTGCTTCCAATACCATAAATGCTTTTCAAAAGAATTCTTCAAAGATTAATGATTTTTTAACATCCCATTATTCATTTCCTTTGAAGTATAGTGTATGGCCTAGATATTTTGTCTTCTGTTCATTTTTCTGTAGCTTTACAAATTAGTAATGGGGTTGGGGAAACTCAACTTGTAGGGAGGTTGTCATTTGGGAAATCAGTGCTGTTTTCTTTTCTGAAATTTATTAAATGCCAAATAGGGTTCTCTCATTCCATAAATCCATAAGTTTTAAACTGTCCTCATTGGAGAATAACTTGGGCTTCTCTCAATGCACTCTCTGCTGCTTATCCCACCTGAACTGCAGAGGTGAACAAGTGACCTGAATATAAGTTCATCAGTATATTCCATCCTCTGTACTCTAAGATAGATTCAAGATGCTTATATTAAGACAATACTAACAGGAAGAAATTCTCACCATTCCACGGGATTTGCATCTGTATGGATGTAATGGTAGAGCTGCTCAATCTCTCTCTCCTCCCACACATGAAAGGAAAGATTCTCTGAAATAGGAAAGAATGTAAAGTAGAGCAGGAAAAATAGACTAAGAGAAATCGGTCTTTGAGACATTATTAGGCTTACTCATGAACTTATAATGCTGAGCTAATAAATTCCCTTTATATTTACTATGTCAGTATGAATAAATTTCAGTTATTTGACATAAAAGAGGATTAACTGACGTGAAAAACTTTTTAGGGGGTAGGATAGCATGGCCAGAAAGAAAACATTGAAGGATTTTAAAGCAAAGAATGACAAAAACAATAAATGCATACATGCTTGTAGCATGGAGAATTGATTGGTAAATGGAAAGTATGAAAGAGGGAGACACATTATATGGTTATTATATGAATCCAGGTGAGATAGGATGGCAATAGCTTGGACAAGAGTTTATCAGTGAGATAGAGTGAATTAGTTGAAATCTTGAGGTGTTTAGGGATAAAATTGGAAAAGTTTGGTGATAGATTGAATATAAGAATTAAGGGAGATAGTAACCAAAGCCAACTTACAAATGAAGAACAAAGTTGGAAAACTCACAATTCCCAATTTTAAAATTTATTATAAAATGACAAAACTCAGAAAAGCATGATACTTGTACAAGGACAGACTTATACAACAATTGAATCAAATTGAGAGTTCAGAAATAAACTCTCATATTTATGACCAATTGATTTTTGATAAGGATGTCAAATCCACTCAATAGGGAAAGAATAGTCTTTTCTACAAATGGTGCTGGGAAACTGGGTAGCCACAAGCAAAACAATGAATGTGGACCCTATCTCACACCATATACAAAAACTTGACTCAAAATGGCACAAGCAACAAAAGAAAAAATAAATAAATGGGGCCTCATCAAAATTAAAAACTTTTGTACAATGAACAACTTTATCAAGAAAGTAAAAAGAAAACCTATAGAAAGAGAGAAAATAATTGGAAACCATATATCTGAGAGTGTTTAATATCTGGAATATATAAAGAACCCCTACAACACAATAACAAAGACAAATAACTAAATAAAAAATGGGCAAAAGACTTGAATAGATATTTCTCCAAAAAGCTATACAAATGGCCAAAAAGTACATTAAAAAGATGCTCAACATCATTAGTCATTAGGGAAATGCAAATCAAAACTACAGTGAGATACCGTCTTACAACCAATAAAATGGCTACTATTAAAAAATAACACCGAAAAGTGGTGAGGATGTAGAGAAATAGGAACCCTTGTAAGTTATTGGTGGGATTGTACAATTGTTCAGCTGCTATGGAAAACAGTTCAGTGGTTCTTCAGAAAATTAAGTATAGAATTACCATAGGACCCAGCAACCACATTTCTAGGTACATACCGAAAATAACTGAAAGCAAGGGCTTGAACAGATATTTGCACACAAATGCTTATAGCAGCATTATTCACCATTGTCAACAGGTGGAAACAACCCAAGTGTCCCATCAACAGATGAATTGATAAACAAAATCTGGTATATACATACAATGAAATATTTTTCTGCGATAAAAAAGAATAAAGTTGTTTCATGCTACATGAATGAAACTTGAAGACAACATACTAAGTGAAATGAGCCATAACAAAAGGCAAAATATTTTATGATCTCACTAATATGGAATAATTAGAGTATGAAAATTAATAATTTCAGAAATTAGATTACAGGTTACCAGGGACAGGGATGAGGGCGGGAAATGAGGAAATAATATCTAATAGGTATAGTGTTTTCTGTTTGAGGTGATGGAAATATTTTGGTGGTGATAGTGGCACAACAATGTAATTGTAATTAATACCAATAAATTGTAAAATTGAAAGTGGATAAAATGGGAAATTTTAGTTTGCATATATGTTAGCAGAATAAAAATAAAAATCAAACATAGAACTGTACAACACAAAGAGTAAACTTTAATGTAAACTGTGGACTGTAGTTAATAGAAAAATTTAATAATATTTTTCATAAATTCTAAATAAAGTAGTACACTAATGTAAAATGTTAACTTTGGGGAAAACTGTTGCATGAGAAGAGATTATATGGGAACTCTGTTATATCTGTGTGATTTTTCTGTAAACTTACAACTATTCTAATAAAAAAAGAAAAAAGAAATAAGGGAGAAGGTTAAAAAATGATTCCTGATTTTTATCTTTAGCAACTGTGAAATTGCTACTGTCATTTATTGAAATGGGAATTAATGATGAAATGGCAGTTTTGAGGAGTGTATTTTGTGGTCATCATATATACAGTATTTACATGAAAGTTAATCTGGCGGATTTTAGTGTCATTTGTCCTGTTCTCTTTATTGTTCTAAAGATACCATTTATGTATATTCTATAATTATTAAATTATCAGTTTCCTTGATTCCTTATTCATTTGATTTGTTTTGTTTGTTTGCTATTGCATTTATCTCCTCTTCACAATGTCGACTGGAATACACAAAGAATAGGAAACCAAAAGCACTTCAGTTTAGGTATGTGTTAGGGCAGATGAAAGACGTTCCTGATGTGGAGGAGCATAGGACCAAGCAAGACTGAAAGTGAAAAGACAAGCTCCTAGGATCTTTATATCAAGTTATAGGATTCAAGTAGGAAAAACTTTATGGATTCTAAACCACTACCATCTGATCTCTTCCAGGAGTCAACCAATACCCTAAAAACTATTTTAGCAGACACTGAGGCTCGTCTATTAACACAATGACTCTCTCTTAGAATCAGATTATCAACTGGTCTTCAGTTGCATTTTGAAAAATTTTAATCTGGGTAAATAATGCAAACATCTATGTAGAATAAAGGGAATGCAATACTGAAGATAGAAATAAATAAAATGTATTCCCTTCTGAAAATAGTCACTTTAGTTTGCTAAAGGAAAAGATCATACAGAAAGAAAATCATATCTCTGTCTACTTTACCAACCTCTTGGGCCATTTGAATTCGATTTTTGAAACTATGAAGTTCTTAATACAAAAGTATTTAAGATTAGGCTGCAGTTTAAAGCAGGATAGTTCTTATGATAAAGTTTTGAATTAATTTGGGTCAACAGATTTACTAAGCAACAAATCCAATGTCAATTTACTCTTTTCCTAACAGGTCATGTATATCTGTCAGTTGTATTCTGTAAATAATTATTGTAAAAAAGTAGAAAGCAAGGTCAGCTTGTACTTGGTTTCTTCCAAACAAGTGATAGATGCCACTCAAAAATTCACCACTTGATTGACTCAGGGAATTTTGACTTCCATATCTCTTAATCTTATCAGATTTGGAGGAAATTTAACAATTGAAGAATACCTTACTTTATTCACATGAACTCACAGTGAAGCTAACCCACAAAATTTTGACCAGGGCATATCTTTTCACTTTAAGAAATGGGTTTTCAGGTGGAAATTTTTTTTAACCATAAATATCCGAGACTTAATTCTATTCAAGACATGTTATTACTTCATAAGTAATGATATAGAAAACAAAAAGTACATGCAATGAGGGATTTCTGGAGAGTCGACTTTTATATATTACTTTATCCTGGTGGAAACTTTCATTAATGGTTAACTTAAAAATTTTAATTATCTATGCTGCATTTCTTAGATTAAGATGTATATATATGTAAATACACACACACACACACACACACACACACACACACACAGTGGTACCTCAGTACTTGTCATTAATTGGTTCTGGGAGGAATGATGAGTACCAAAAAGGATGAGTACCAAACAAAATTTTCCCATAAGTAATAATGTAAATAAATTTGATGCATTCCCAAACAAAGACAATGCACATTTTAAAGGCAGTATGTAAAAGCATACAGTTGTATGCCTTTACTTTACATGAGAAATAAACTTAAAAATTAATAAACACTTAGATTAAATAAAATAAATATTCACTTTGCCTGTACTGAGAAGAGCCCATGGCCTAAAGTTATGGTGGGAGGAGAGTGGTGAGGAGGAGAGATTACATGGAGTGTTGCTTGGAAGGAGAGCCCCCCTCCAATAGAACATCGGGCACTTGCACTTCAGGTGTTCTTTCTCTTTTCTGCCTTTTTTCACCTTGCACCACAGGCTCTGACACACTCCTTGTCACCGTCACTAAAATCTTATCCAGTGAGGACTGCTCCTGTCTTCTTTTCAGAATTCCTTGAAAGTGTGAAACTGTTTGATCATTCAATAAATTCACATTTCTGTTTGTCATAGCTTTGTCTGGATAGTACTTCATAGAGTTTTGAACTTCTGCCCATTTTGCACACATTTCTTTTATCAAGGATCTAGGGACATCCTCCCTTATCTCCTCCTCACCTGAAGATATCTCTTCAGCCACCACTTGTTTCTGCTCCTTCTGTAGTTCCTGCAGTTCCTCAGTGCTGAGCTCTTCACGATGTTCCTCCACTAACTCCTCACCATCAGCAACATTGACCTGCAGACCCAGGATTGGCCCAAAGATACAATATCCTGCACAACTGTACCTTCTATACCTACAAGCTTGGGGTCAGCCTCAAACCCTTCAAAGTCTTTCTGAGGCACAGCTTGTGGCCACAAATTCTGGCCTGGTAATGTCTTCTCCTCTTTTGTGATGTAGGTTCTACTAGGCATTTTTTTCCAAAAAACCCCAGTCTCATCACCGTTAAAAAAAAAGACATGGTGGGAAATAAAACCCTCAGCTTCTAAGTAGTCTTGAAATTCTCTGATGAATTCATCAGCTGCCTTTTTGTTAGCACTCGCTGCCTTGCCATGCCTCACAACAATGTTGATACCTGTCCTCTTTAAAATTATCAAACCAGCCTTGGCTAGCTTTAAAAACTTCAACACTCTCATCACTCAGTTCTGGTTTGTTTTTCAAAAGATCAGCATGGAACACTTTTCCTTTTTCACATATCATGGCTTCTGATACACTGTTGCCTGCTAATTGCTTCTCGTTTACTCAAATTAATAACAGCTTTTCGGCTTCCTCTAGTGTTTGGAAATGCTGCTTTGTTACTGCTTTAACTCCTTTCATAACATCAGCCACCACCCCCCCTTTTTTATCACTTCTTTATTCTTTTTTAAAATGATTTTTATTTTTTTAATTTTTAATATTTAAAAAAAGATATTTAGATTACATAAATGTTACATAAAAATATAGGGGATTCCCATATGCCCTGCTCCCCACACCACCCACATTTGCCCCCATTAACATCTTTCATTAGTGTGGTACATTCATTGCAATTGATGAGCACATTTTGGAGCATTGCCACTAAGCAAGGATTATAGTTTACATTGTAGTTTACACTCTGTCTCACACAATTCTTTAGGTTATGGCAAGATATATAATGGCTTGTATCTGTCACTGTAATGTCATTCAGGACAATTCCCAAGTTCCAAAAATGCCTCCATATTATACCTGTTTTCCCTTTCCTTGACCTCAGAACCTCCAGTGGCCACTGTCTCCCCATCAGGGATATAAGCTCTTCTATTGCTAGAATCACAATAAGTCTATAATGATAGTGGAGCCCATTGTTCTAGGCATACCGTATTCCCTAGCAAGATCAGTAATGTGAACACCGCTCTCATATTTACTTATTTCTTTGTTTTTGTTCAATGGTATTACAAAATAATTTTCTTTTCTGTTTACTGTTATCACTGCTCATTTTCTTAGGACCTATGATGAGAAAAAAATGCAAAAATACACAAAATGACCACAGAAGCTAAGATAAGACCACAATGGGATGCACACAGGGCAAGAGCTACTGTGAGACTAACGCATAACCCTTTGTCTCAGCTTGAAAGGGCAGCGAATCACAAGGCAACAGACACCGACAAGTTCTAGCTTGTGTGTTGAGTGCCAAACAAATGACAAGTACCAGGACAAAATTTTCATGTCAAAATGCTTCAAGTACAAATTCGATGAGTTTCATAGCAGTCAAGTACCAAGGTGTGAATGTGTATGAATAAGTGTATACACACATACACCTTATTGTTTCTAACTAAGAGATGAAACAAAACAATTTTGATAATATTATACTGCTACATGAAATTGTGGACACATTTATCTTAACATATGACTGAAATTATTATCATACATAATAGCAACATAGATTAGTATAAAATACTGGCTTTATAATAATCGTAAATCAAAAATTTTCAACCATTGTCTCATTAAATATTTTTGAAGTTTTTGATGCAAGGATGTTTGATTCTTTTGGGATAATTATAAAAAGATGTAATTATATATGTAGAGACACATATGCATACAAGTATTCATGTAGATGTAAAATCTGATGTATGTGTAAACAGGGACTTGGATTTAATGATAGAAACAAATAGAAATACATTGATTCTGACTAAATATAAGATTATATTCTCTCAATTAAAAATGTTTTTTTCAAGACAGACTTTTATACTTTCCCATTATAAAGAACAAGAACAGCATTTTTAATTTGCTCATGTATTTGCTTATTTTCCATAAATTTTACTAGATTTCATTACTCATCACTCAACAAGTTGAAAGATTGCCAAGAGCAGTACAACCCAATAAATATGAAACTCTTCAATATTAATGTGACAGTAGAGGGAAAACCATACACAGGGGGAAATGTTAGACTGTTACTAATGAAATAATCTAAGCCTTAGATTTATTACGTATAAATGAGGATTATTGTAATCTCACCTAACATGCAGCTGGGCTTTGAGGATTAAATGGGATATTTTATCCAACCAATGTATCATCTGGCACAGACTATGTGCCCAATATATTCTATTAGCATTATAATTAATAAACTTCAAAACAAACATTGTGATCCCCTGGCCTACAAACCCCTTATATACATCTTAGATTGCTTTTCTCTGAGTGGCATGCTTAATATGCACAAAAGTGCCTCTAGCAGTTATTTCTTGGCTATATAGTTATATTAGAGATAAAGAAAATTTATAAGTAGAAACTTATGCTGCTAGAAGGCTATCCTTGTATTTTCTTTCCATGATATGTAGAAAGCTAATCCAAGACACTTAGAGCCTGGTCTTACATGGCTTAATGACAGGGCTTTAGAATGGAATCTTCATGAATTTGTCTAAAATCCTTGGAACTGGCCTGGTCCCTGTTCCTCTAAGGTTTTGTTCTTCAGCCCTGATTTCAAATCTTCCAGGTATTCCATGATCTTTCCATTTTATGGTTGGTGCTTTTGCTATTTGGGCGGGGGGTAGGGGGTGGGCGGGTGAGGGGTTCTTTGTTCATTTATTTTATTTTTCAAAGTGATATAGAACTCATTTCTCTTACCTGAGATCAAACAAAACTTAAATAATAGAACTTATGTTCAACAATTATTTATTACATTTCAAGATAAATATGTCATGATTTTTTAGCTTGGTGTCTAAATTGGGAGAGAAAGGAACTCCAGAAACAAATAATTTAACATCATATAAGGATGGCTACTTTAGAGTGCAACTCAAATTGCAATGGAAATTTTACATGATATAATATAATATTTATAGCAAGGAATGGGAGAGAAAACTTACAGAAAATACGTAAATGAGCCACAATTAGAAGACAAATGAAATTTAAAAATTAGATAAGTGGTTATATAGAAGAAGAAGTTTTTCTTTTTGGAGTAATGAAATTGTTTGAAAATATTTTGTGGTGATGAATGCACAAGACTCTGATTATACTAAAAGCCATTGATTGTACACTTTGGATGGATTCTATGGTATGTGACTATATCAGTAAAACTGCATAAAAAAAAAGAAAATTAGGAATAAAAAGAACATGAATATTCAGGTAAGAAAATGATAAATAATATGAAGGTGTAAAGTCAGAATGATGTTGTATTAATCAAGGTTCTCTTGGGAAACAGAAACAACAGGAGATATCTGTCAATAATATGAGATTTTATAAGAGTCTCTCACGTGACTATGGGGATGCACAAGTTCAGGTTCTGCAGGCAGGCTGCAAGCCAGGGGCTCCGATGAAAGTCCAATGAAAGGTCCCTGATGAATTTCTGGGAGAAGTTGGCTGTCCAAAGGCGAGCTGGGAAATTCTCTCTGAATGTTGAAATCACTTCCCCTTTTAAGGCATTCAGCTGATTGGATAAAAGCATCACCCATTGCTGATGCAATCTCCCTGATTGATGCAGATGTAATCAGCCATCCATGCAGTAAAACGCACTGGTGATCGAAGTCCATAAATGCTCTTGTATTACAATTAGCCCAGTGCTTGCTGGACCTAACACCTGAACACAATTACCTGGCCGAGTTGACACATTAGCCTAACCATCACAATCCACCCCTTGTCAACTAGGCAACCATACACATTACCCTAAACCATACTTAGTCTCTAAGTAAAAACAATAACAGACAAGCATACATATATATTTCTGCCTAACAATGTTCAACTCCCCTGCATACAACAGGAAACGCATTAATTCCCCACAGAATAGGGTGCATGTCCTTGGGTAATATTCACTCTTAAACTTCACATCCTTAAATATTATGACATGAAATTAATACAACCTTTCTTATGATAGGGGAAAAGGTTGGGGAAGAAAACAAATTCGTTTTGTGTACATATACAATCATACTCAACGAAACAAGGAAGAAGGGTTCATGATTATTACAGTCCTCATTTCTGTAACTGGTCATGTGGCCAAAGTTCATATTTATTATTACCTTCTTCCACTACCCATTACATGTTCTCATTACCTTCAGCAAGCACTTCAGCTGGCTGTGGTTCTTTGCCTGGTGGGGTGTCCCAAACTTTCATTCCCAAAGATTCTGGGCAATTGTTAGTCCCGCTTGAATTGGTTTGTTGGAATTTTCCATTGACTTTAATAACAGGGCACGACAGTACTGGGAGTCACCCTAGAGGATCTCCTGCATTTCAGGCAAACTCTTCTTTACCCCCATTATGTAGATGTAGTCCTATTTCCCCTGGATAGTCAGGATCAATCATCCCAGCCAGTACAGTAATTCCCTTCTTTGCCTGTTGATTCACAGGTAAGAGAAACCCAAAGTGGCCAGGTGGCAGTCTTAACTTCCAGTTCAATGGAATCATTGCCGTGTCCTCTGGTGCCAACACTCCTCCTTTTGGGACTAAAACTTGTAGATCAGGAGAGCTTAAGGTTGCAGGGACAGGAAGCAAAAATTTTCCTAGTGGGTCACTAGGGGTAATAGTGAGTGGTGCCACTCCCATTTCCACCCTTTGATTCCTGGACCCATGAATCCTGGTTATGGGAGAAACAGCACCATAGAAAGGACGCTGATTCAGAGCATACACAGCCTCCTGGAGAACATTGCCCCAGGCCTGCAAGGTATTGCCACCTAGTTGGTGCCGTAATTGAGTCTTCAAAAGGCCATTCCACCATTCTATTAATCCACCTGCTTCAGGGTGGTAGGGAACATTGTAACACCAGTGAATTCCATGGGCATGTACCCATTCCTGCACATCCTTTGCTGTGAAATGGGTTCCTTGATCAGAAGCAATGCTCTGTGAAATGCCATGGCGGTAGATAAGACATTTGGTAAGTCCACGGATGGTAGTTTTGGAAGAAGCATTGCGAGTCAGAAATGCAAACCCATAGTCAGAGTATGTGTCTATTCCAGTTAAAACAAATTGCTGCCCCTTCCATGGTGGAAGTGGCCCAATGTTGTCAACCTGCCACCAGGTAGCAGTCTGGTCACTTCAAAGAATGGTGCCATATCGGGGGCTGAGTGTGAGTCTCTGCTGCTGGTAGATTGGGTATTCAGCAGTGGCTGTAGCCAAGTCAGCCTTGGTGAGGGGAAGTTCATGTTGCTGAGCCCATGCCTAACCTTCATCTCTACCTCCATGGACACTTTGTTCATGAGCCCATTCGGCATTTACAGGAGTGGCTGGGGAAAGAGGCTGAGCATTAGCCACAGAGTGGGTCATCTTATCCACTTGATTATTAAACTCTTCCTCTGCTGAAGTCACCCTCTGGTGAGCATTCACATGGGACACAAATATGTTCATGTTTTTTGCCCACTCAGAAAGGTCTTCCCCAGACCTCCTTGTCACCAATTTTCCAATCATGTTCCTTCCAAGTCCCTGATCATCAAGCCAAACCATTGGCAACAGCCCATGAATCAGTGTACAAACATACCTCTGGCCATTTCCTCTTCCAAGCAAAATGAACAACTAGGTACACTGCTCAAAGTTCTGCCCACTGGGAGGATTTGCCTTCACCGCTATCCTTCAAGGGTGTCCCAGAAAAGGGCTGCAGTGCTGAAGCTGTCCACTTTCAGGTGGTACCTGCATATCGTGCAGAACCATCTGTAAGCAAGCCCGAGTTTTCTCATCCTCAGTCAACTCTTTGTAAGGGACTTCCCAAGAGGCCAAAGCTGTGGGCTGGGAAAGAGAAGATAACATGGCAGGGGTGGTGACCATGGGCATTTGGGCTACTTCCTCATGTAACTTACTTATGCCTTCAGTAAGTAAGGCATATCTCGTATATACTTCTTCCAATTTATTATGGAGTGCTGCTGTGCACGCCCAACTTTATGGTTCGATGGGTCAAACAATACCCAGCTCACGATAGGCAACTCAGGTCTCATGGTAACTTGATGGCCCATGGTTAAGCACTCAGTCTATACTAAGGCCCAGTAGCCAGCCAAAAGCTGTTTCTCAAAAGGGGAGTAGTTATCTGCAGAGGATGGCAAGGCTTTGCTCCAAAATCCTAAGGGTCTGAGTTGTGATTCCCCTATAGGGGTCTGCCAAAGGCTCCAGACAGCATCTCTACTTGCCACTGAAACTTCCAGCACCATTGGATCTGCTGGATCATATGGTCCAAGTGGTAGTGCAGCTTGCACAGCAGCCTGGACTTGTCTCAGGGCCTCCTCTTGCTCCAGTCCCCAGTCAAAACTAGCAGCTTTTCTGGTCACGTGATAAATGGGCTGGAGTAGCACACCCAAATGAGGAATGTGTTTTCTCCAAAATCCAAAGAGGCCATCTAAGTGTTGTGACTCTTTTTTGGTCATAGGAGGGGCCAGATGCAACAGCTTATCCTTTACTTTAGAAGGGATTTCTCAACAGGCCCCATACCACTGGACACCTAGAAATTTCACTGGTGGAAGAACCCTGTATTTTTGTTGGATTTATCTCCCAACCTCTCTCACGCATATGCCTTACCAATAAATCCAGAGTCTTTGCTACTTCTTACTCAGTAGGTCCTATCAACATGATATCATCAATATAATGGGTCAATGTGATGTCTCTTGGGAGGGAGAGATGATCAAGGTCCCTGCGGACAATATTATGACATAGGGCTGGAGAGTTGATATAACCCTGAGGCAGGACAGTGAAGGTATACAGCCGGCCTTGCCAGCTGAAAGCAAAATGTTTCTGTGGTCCTTACTAATGGCAATTGAGAAAAAAGCATTTGCCAGATCAACAGCTGCATACCAGGTACCAGGGAAAGTGTTGAGTTGCTCAAGCATTGATACCACATCTGGGACAGCAGCCGCAATTGGAGTTACCACCTAGTTAAGTCTACGATAATCTACTGTCATCCTCCAAGAACCATCTGTCTTCTGCACAGGCGAAATAGGAGAGTTGAGTGGGGAGGTGGTGGGAATCACCACCCCTGCATCCTTCAAATCCTTGATGGTGGCACTAATCTCTGCAATCCCTCCAGGAATGCAGTATTGCCTTTGATTTACTATTTTGTTAGGCAAAGCAGTTCTAATGGCTTCTACTTGGCCTTTCCAACCATAATAGCCCTCACTCCACAAGTCAGGGATCCTGTGTGGGGATTCTGCCAGTTACTGAGTATGTCTGTTCCAATTATGCATTCTGGAACTGGGGAAATAACCTCAGAATGTGTCCGGGGACCCACTGGACCTACTGTGAGATGGACCTGAGCTAAAACTCCATCAATCACCTAACCTCCCTAAGCCCCTACTCTGACTGGTGGACCACAGTGACATTTTGGGTCTCCTGGAATTAATGTGACTTCTGAGCCAGTGTCTAATAATCTCTGATCATTTCCTTTTCCCCAACACAGTTACTCTGGCAAAAAGCCATAGGTCTCCCTGGGGAAAGGTAGGAGGAAGATTAACAGTATAAATTTTTGGCAGTTTAACAGGATCCTTCCCCAAGGGGACCTGGCTTTCTCCTCATTCAAGGGGCTCTGGGTCTGTAAACTGTCTCAAGTCTGGGAACTGATAAAGGGGCCGTGATTTTCTGCTTCTGTAATTTGAGTTAGGGTTTTATTCACTCGATCTAGAACTCTTCTGCTTATACAGATCCAGAAGAAATTTAGTAGACTGCCCATGTATTTCACTTCTAGGTACCCCATGATCTATTAGCCAATGCCATGACTCCATGGGACTCAGACTATTCTGTGTGCTGTTTTGAATCTGCCTTTCATTGCAGTAGCCACGCCCACCCTGCCTTTAGCGATTAACTGCCATTACTTGACTTTTACCAGACCGAGATCCAATCATCCCCATAATGTT
>JAQZBX010021887.1:0-31954 GCA_029593785.1 Cabassous unicinctus
TGGACAATCTTGTGAGCCAGTAATTCTCAGCTTTCCAGTTAATTTATTAAGAGCAAAGACAATATAATATCATATCTCCTTGTGTAAGAGCATGGAGTAGGCACTTAAACATTTATTGATTGGCTGATGGATCACTAAATTCTCTTAGAAACTTTTTGCCTTTTTTTCAAACTGTGAATGGAATTCTTCACTCTTCAGAAGTATATAACCAGGTGTTACTTTTCCAAGGATTATACATTTGGGAATAGATGGCAGCCTCTAATGGTACAAATTTCTCTTTAGATTCCACACTTCTGCTTTAACACAACTTCCCTCAGAACCAGTCTCAAGAGATGAGGTCAGGAAAGCCTTACTTATCCCGCAACCCTGCGGTTCCAAAGCCAACCCTGACCACAGCAAGCAGTATACCAGAAAACTCTAACGCATCAGTGATTGGAGTCTGGGAAAACTTCTCCCTATGGCCTTCCCACACCTAACCTCTCTCTCCCCCACTGCCCCTGCCAACATTCCAGGTGGGCAACTGCTCCAAAAACAGTAATAGTCTATGAGCCTAAACAGACTATTATGTTGAAGCATTGCCACTGCTTAAAATCTCCTATAATATCGTGAGTCAAGGAGTTGAATCAGCTTGAAATGTATGCTGGCCAGCCTGGGCCTGAGATCAACATCTCCCTTAGGACAATGTTTTGGTCTTGGCCTGCAGCTAAGTCTTGTCTGGTCCTGTTCTACTCCCCATTTCCTAATAGCCTCCTCAGAAGGCCGCAGCATGCTATTTGCTGAGTCAATTTGGAGTGTGACTAGAAATGGCTGTAGATCCCTGAAATCTTCAGAATTTCAATGTAGGAGGAGCTCAGGTAATCTGGTTGAAAGGGTTAGGATTTAAAGTTTCATTTACATAGGGATTATACGAATGAGAAAATGTCATTAGACAAACAAAAAGCAGGAGCAGCAGCAGAGACACATACAACTAAAGCCCCCACTCCCCACCCCACCTGCTGACTCCCTCTTGGCACTTGCCTCTGCTTACAGAGCAAGGAAAGAAATCCACTTGGTTTCTCATAATTGTCTCATATACGGCATTACTTTCCTCACCAAACCTGGAATAATTACACATTTTCTCTTAGGAAGCACCTTAGTCTCTATTTTATAGAAATGTCCTTGATTGTCTCAAATGACTGGCATAGGAAACATGACATTAAGCTAGCAAGTTGGCTAAGAGAATGCCCTAGAAACTATCTGCCTGATCATATAATCATTTGAAGCTGGACCCTAACTTTAACAATCAATTAACTGAGAGGGGTCCCTGTTGTGAATGCAGATTACATTTATGCAGAACTCCTAGTTCAGGGAAAGAAAGTTCATTTGACTTGAAAAATAAATAAATAAATGCATTTTCCCACACTAAAACTGGACAAATTATAGGACGGAATTGGAAATATTCTTCTCAAGCCACAGGGTAAAAGCTGAGAAACAATCCTGAAAAAAAATCAAAAGCTAAGTTTTCTGATTCAGAGGGCAAAACTGAGAAGCAGGGTCAAAAAGGGAGAATGAAGGCACCCGGGTCCAGGTGACAAGCCACTGGGACTATGTAGGTCATATGACACCTGTTACCCCAGCAGGTCACAGAACCTGCTTTGCACCCAGGAGGCAAGATCATATTATTTCAGTTAGTTTTACAATATGTTTATATAAACCTATTTTCTTCTATAGAAAAGGAAGCACCTTAGTCTCTATTTTATACTTTATTTTTATGTTGCATTATAGGTAATCCTACTAAGTATTTAAAAACCTAAATTTGTGAAACAAATTATACAGGATGATGCATTACAAAACAACATTTATTTTTAAAGAGATTCACTTCATGTCACATAATCCTCTAGAACATTTAAAAACATGAATATTGAATAAACAGAAATCTGCATAATTTAAACTATACTACATACCTTTGGACAACTCTTGAAAAACTTATATGGTCAAGTCTATAGTAAAATCCCATTAAGTAGATGAAGAAGGAAGGAAAAACCGACTTTCCAGAAAATATGAAGGTGAAAATTTCTTTCTTTTGTAAATGAAGAAAGAGATAAAAAATAAAAAAGAAGTTAAGCACATGATCTTTTAACATTTAAGGTAAAAGACCTCTAAAACAAGAATTAATCACAATTCATAAAAAAGGTTTTAACATTCAAGAATGAATTTTTGGACACAGAAACTGAAAGTATTATGAAGTTCTTTCTTGAACCCTGGCTTTGAAAAATTATTCAGTTTTTTATTCAGGAGTCCCAAGTATAAAACCTGAATAGTGGTGAGAGTCAAATCAGTGAAATTCTATACCATAATTAATCTTCATTCCACAAGTGGGAAGATGGGCAGATATGGAGTAAAGAAGAAATGACTCAGTAGGGGTTACTCATCTAAATAAAAGTAGTCTAACGCTTTGGATGCCCAGGGTCACAGAATGCTAGAACTGCAAGAGATCTTTAGATGTCAATGGTCTGGCCCTTTATCCTATTGATCAGTGCATATATATGTCATCACCTGATGATTTTGGAGGACAGATGCTGGCAGCTTTTAATCCTTCTAATGTCAGAAGGCTGTGGTATGAGAGAAGCCAAACCAAGGATCAGTGGATAAGCTATATCACCTGTGCAAGTTCACAACTTATTCATTTCTAGTTCATCCTAGATATCCACATTCTGTGCTGAATTTATTGGGCATTTCCTCACTGGGTTCCACTATGCTGGTATCCCCTGAGTCCTCATCGTTTTCCTTTTCCTCTTTCCTCTTGTTACTGGGGGATATGCTGCACATTTGTTTTCCAAGGGTTTTAGATGTGTTTGAAATTGGGCTTAATGCCTTCTGACATTTTGCTAGGGGGTTCTAGGGTTTCATTTTTCCACACACTTCCTGAGACTGTGCTCAGCTAACTCCCAAGCTCCTTTGCTGCACTGAGATCACTGGCTTCAGTTATACAATAGTAAGAGGTACCATCATTCGGAAGCCCTCTCCCTGAGTTTGGAAAAGGTGGGGCTTGAAGTGACCTGGAGGAGGAGTACATTTTATTCTCCTAGTTGTAATCTTATTTACCTTAGTGGAGAGCATTATTTCTCTTTATCTTTCAAGGTGACCTAGAAACATCCAAAATCCAGTCTCTAAGAAGTATAGCACGTGTCTTCTAATGAACTGCCAAAATTCATTCTACTTAAAAGTAAAACTATCAGGGCTATGCAGTCATTAAGAATGAGCTTGTGCTAAGTGTTCTAAGATTTGATGTTTATGATGAGGGCAAAGAGCAAGATGTAACAGTAAGTATACGATTCATTTTTACACATCTTTGCCTGTAAAGGGCAAAGGTCTGGAATGATGCACATATTTTAACTGGAGAGTGGGACTGGAGTGTGTTGAAAGGGTGAGGAAGAATTGTCTGGATTTTTCACTGTGTGTAGTTAAATAAACTCTTAAAAGTTAATTAGGAGACATCACACACATTCACACAGAATCCTTATCAATCTTTACTGCACTTAAAGTCTGAGGAACTGTAACAGTCTTGCTCTGTATGGTTCCATGGAGAGTTCAGGTCCTTCACCAGCCATTTCTGGGATGCCAGGATCTGTGTTGGGCAACGAGGCTAAAAGATGAATAATACTTGGTCCACGACAGGATGGAAATTTACCCCAGAACGCAGGAAAGAGGAAGGGTGAATTTGATGAAAATGGTCACCGTCATCACTAGGAATACATCAGCTCCCTCACTTGACTCATAACTGGCCTTCTGTAGGCTTCATCTCTTGGCAGCGCAATTGATAGGCGTCATCCTCTATTCTTAAACGGCAAATTTATTATTAAGACTCCAGTTAATATTCCCGAGTGTGAGGGCATCCTTGGGGAAAGAGAAGTCCCCTGGTCACACTATATACTCAGTGTGGTATCTAGAATAGATTTTGCAGCCGCACACAGATCTTATCTCGTCTGTAGTGTCTCTGCTGAGTAATGTAGATACTGGGACAGCAAAGTGGCAGCTGGTGGCTTTGAATCAGATTTTATCTTTCGACTGAATCCAGGGAAATAATTTGCAACAAAGTGGCAGGCGTTGCAAAGCGCTATATCGAATACTACATTGTGCTTTATATTTTTTCCTCCCAACTTCACGTTTCCATGCACCAAAACATTGATGCTATAAATACTGGATACCATGCTTACCTGACAGCCTTCTTCCATCCCACCGGGGCACCGGGGCTTGGAGCGTGCGCTCGAGCCGCGGCTGGAGCCCGCCTCTCACAGCCGGAGCGGGCTCGGCCGGCAGCGGGTTTCTGGGTTGGCCCGGGGCGGTAGCCGCTCCCGGACTACGGCTCCCGCAATCGGCCCCCCGCGCGCACGCGCGCTCCCCTCCGGCGGCCTCGGCGCCTCCGGTCTTCGGCAGGGCTGCAACTGGACGGCTGCTGTGACCGCGCGGGCGGGGCGGTGAGCAAGGCTCGCGACCACGTGACCGGTGCCAACATGGCGGCGCCCAGCGGCATCCACCTGTTCGTCCGCAGAGGTAAGCAACTGGAGGACAGTCCGGCGAGGGTTCGCGCGGTAGCTCGCTACCCACGCACCGGGGTTCAAAGGGACGAAGGCCGCGCTCAGACATCCTGGCGCACACGAATGTACACTCCGTCCTAGTGATAAACGCAGGCACACACGATGACACTCACACGCCGCAGAAGCACTCATTTGTTCACTCGTCGCTCGCCTGGACCACTTCACCTCGTGGCATCTACTTGTAGTCCTTCCTTGAGATTTACGGGATGTTGTCCGAAGCCCTACCCTCTCGCTCACTTCATATCTATGATTAGTGCAGCAAACTTATTTATTCCGACAGCAAAGCACTGAAGCCTACAGTACCTCTGAACACCTGAGTTCTGGACACCCTGGACACCCAGTTTCCTTCTCCACAACTATTCTTTTGGCGTGATACAACACTTTTCGGGGAAGTTGCAAAATATGATTATTCTTTTCCAGGGACTTAAGGTTAAGGAGAGGAGGAAATGAGGTTTGTGTAGCTCTAAACCGGTGCGATCCAGCTTGAGTGGTGAGATTTTAGTAAATATACAAATACTTTTGCAGCTGAATGAGAAAAACCTTTTTTGATTTTGGAACTTCTTTCTGAATCATTGTTGGAAAGAACAAGGAGTTGTTTCAGGAACAGAGTGAAGAGGGAAACTAATATTTTTTGAGGGGATTCTTAGGTGTCTGTCATATAGGAATAACAATCCTGTGAGGTAAATATTGTAATTGATACTGAGCAAAAGCAGGTTCTTTCCTCTCGACCCGTCTTTAAAGCCAATTCCTGAGACACCAAAAAGAGAAAAAGTTTTATTTGATTGCTTAAGCAAAGGAGGTCAGTCGCCTTGGCCCCAAAACTACCTCCCTGATCTGCAGAAATTCTATTTTATAACAACAGGGTACTAGTGAATAATTGGGGTGGAGCTGGACATAGGTTCCTTCATTAATAAACATTAAGAGGGTTGAACAAGCTGGGGGGTGGACCCCAAACCAGGGGGAGTTCCAAAGTTCCAATTTTTCTGAGAGTAAGGTTCTGAGATAGGAAAGTACAGAGTTGAAGTCAGTCACAAGGTTTTCCATATGGATATTAAACCGAGGAGGGTGGAGTGGTTACTATCCCAAAAGTAAGCATACACAAGGGTGAGCTCAATCTAGAATTACCATCACAAATGGTAAGAATACACAAGGGTGAGGTTAAGTCTAGAGTGAGCTGGCTAGAGGGGTGGGACCACTCTAGTCAGCTTCAGTAATTTCAGGTATTAATCTTTTGCTATTTTATAATATAAAGACATGTGTATAATGATTTACTCATAATTATTTGTTAATTCTTAATCCTCAGTTACATTTTCTTAGGAATAGCTACCTTTTTACTAAGTGCTTCTTAAATACCTGATACTGTTTAGCTATTTTTAAAATGACTTAGGCATTATTACACTTTTCAGACAAGAAAAGTGAGGCTCATACAGCTGGTAAGAGACAGAATGTGCATTTGAACATGACTGAATTTTAAAAAGGCTCATTCCTCTATACTCCATACGTGGTCTCTCCAAAGAAATCTGTGTGCAAAGGTCAGGTGAAACAAAAAAAGTATGATGTGTAAGTGTGAGAAATGAAGAGGAAGATGTTTTCAGAGAGGAAGAAGGTTGGTAGAGGGATAGACTTCAGTATGTCAGTGTTAGTAGGCATGAGTAAGGAGCGACAGGAAGATTTAAGGTGAGAGATGTGTAAGGGGAAGGTGAGGTTGGATAAAGAGTGATGACCAACATGAAAGTGCAGCCTTGTGAAAAGAGCACCAATTTATCTCTCTTGATGTATCTATCTTAACTAGCACAGTGCCTGGCTCAAAATTAAGCTCATTAAAGGTATACTGAAATGAAAAGCTGTTAAGATTTGTTCTCTTCCTTAATGGGTTAAGAGATGAGTAGAAACTGAGTAGTGACAGCAGAAAGGGGGAAGAGACAGGTCAGTCTCTTGGAACCAGGAGAGTAGGTTACCAGAGCCTTGTAGGACTAAAGTATTCCTAGATATTAACACAGACAGGAAATCCTAGACTCATGGTGCAGAATCCCTACTGCAGAGCCCCAGGGCTTAATGTCTCCCAGCCCCCACTTTGCTGGAATCCCTGTTCTAGCTCCTGAAGCCTGTACCCAGTATCTTTTGCCCAGTGACTATGGGAAGGGATGGGGAAGGAGAGTTAGGGGGCATCTTGTCTCGTTTGAATTCTGGTCCCTATTCTTTTATGAGCCTGCCTTTTCCTAGCTTGCCTCCTCTCTCTCCGGTTTTCCCAAACTTTTATTTGGTTCCTCTTCTATCAGGCTTCTAAATATCCAATTCCCTAGGATACTGTCCTAAATCCTCTTCCTGCTTACTCTGTTGTCACCAAGCCACCAAGTTATCCACCTCAGTAATTATAAATTCTCTGTAGTTAAAAAAAAAAAAGAAAGAAAAAAAATCAACATTGGACATTGGTGTTCTCTAGGACTAAGTACCAGGCTTCAATACCAGTTCTCTGCCAAGTATCTTTTTCCCAATGTCCTACAGGCTCCTCCAACTCAACATGTCCAACTTGGAAATAACTGTTTTTCGCCACATCTTCTGCTCCTCTTTCTATCTACTGTATTTCCACCAATAGTATTACCACTGAATCAGAATCCAAGAGAAAGCATTTGAGTTCTGTTGGACCATACCATTCCCTTCAGCTTCCAGTGGGTCAGTAAATTCCATTTCTTGATCCCTCCACTTTTCTATGTGACCTGGGTACAAGTCATCATCCCTTGCCTAGACAGGGACCTTATAACTGGTCACTTCCCTAATCTAGCCTCTGCCCTGCAATCAGGATTATTTTTCCTAAAATTCAGATCTGATGATGATGCTTTTCCACTGACAATTTTCCAGTAACTTCTCATTGCTGAAATCAAGTCTGAGCCCCTTAGCATGGAAGGCTAACTCCTTCCCAGTCTGGCCCCAATATATCTTTTCAGCTTCATGGGCCACTTCTTCCCCTTCCTCACATCTCTGCTTAAGTTTACCATGAGTGTGCTTCCACACTTCTGCTCATGCCCTTGCTCTGCCTGTGGTGGCCTTTTTCACCTGGCAAACCATTCATCCTTCAAGGCCACACTTTAATATCACCTCTCCCTTGATGCTTTCCTTGCCTCTGCCCAGGCAGAACTAACCCACTTAGCACTTAGGACATATCTTTATCACACTTATCATCCTGTATCAGAGTTTGTACCCTTATCTCAAAAGTGCTTCTTTACAGATCTGTGTCCCCTGCTAGAATGTGAGCTTCTTACAGGCAAGAATCTTATCTTTTTCATCTTTGTCTCCATTTCCTCAGCGCTGTAGAGCACAGTGCCTCTACCTAGTAGGTAGTCTGTTTCATAACTGAGTGAAAGGCCCTCAGTATAAAGCCTCCTGTAAAAATACTGTGCTCAAAACTTAAATGATAGGCCTAAAGAGTAACTTAGTCTTGAATGTCAGTTTTCTTCACATGACAAGCTAAGATAGTGACTTTACTCCTGTTTTTTTCTTCTTTTTTATATCCCAGCTCCTTCCAAGAATAATTTAAGTCAATTTTACTTCTGTATTTCTTTTGTGGCAACTGTGAGAATTTCATTCCAGGTAATTTGAATTGTGAGTCACACTTATTGGAGATAACTAGAAAAACAGAGGTTGGGAATAGGGAAGGAAAGAAATCTAAAAGAGAAGCACTTAAGGTTTAGACAGTGTAGCCTTGGCAGAGATGAAGGAAGCTAATGGAAATAAGCCTGTGGACCTATGAACTGCCCTCTGTCCTCCCATAGTCCATACGGAGGGAGCTGAATCCTGTGAGAGAAGAGAGGAGCAGGCTGTGGCAAGTACAGCAGAAAGTCCAAGCAGAAAGCTACAGTTAGTGTGTGAAACAATTGGGCCTTTCCAGAAGGCTGTCAGGCAACATGTATCAAGGTATCAAATATGCATACCTTTTACCTAGCAATTCTACTTCCACAACTTTCTTCTAAGAAAATGCTAGGATGAGTATACAAAGATGCATGAATAAGAATGTAACCTTATAATAATTAGGAAATATTGGACAGAATCTGAAGTGCCCATTGATAAGAGAATGGCTAAAGAAATTAGGGCTCATCCATCAATGGAATGCTTTGTATCATTTAAAAAGTTGATGTAGATGTACTTTAGATTAGAGTTGTTGACATACATTGAGAAAAAAGGCAGAATATAGAACAGTATGATATGATCCAATTTATGTAAAATTACAAATCTTTGTCTTCATATGTCTGTAATATGTATAAAGAGGTATCTGGAATGATGTTCCTAGTTGTTATTTCTAGATGGTGTGATTGGACTGATTTTTACTTTCTTTGTATCTGCCATGTTTGGATTATATACACTGAATAGATATCATTTTTATTATCCAAAGCAGTAAAAAATTTTCAGCATATAAAAAAAGAAATCCAGAAGACATTGAATGTTTGACTGGGACCAGACCCAGGATGAAAAATGTCTTTTATTTTTATGCATATTCTCTGCAATGAGGCAAAATGTCTATGTAATTTATAATATGGCAAAGGAACGTCTTAAAGATTGCCATGACCAAAGAATATAAGTAAATATTACTTATATGGTACTCATTACCATAATTTAAGATGTATATAATAGTACTAGTAGTATTTCAGTTGCTTATTTTTATCTTTTATTTTATTTTAACAAGTAAGAAATATTTATAAGGGCTTTTTTTCACTTGTGACCCTTGTTTTGCTTAGGGCCTTAGATTCCTCCACTGAGATTTCTCTTCCTGTAGTGGTTTTTCAGTGATTTAATCTCCAGGTAGGGGAGGGCTGTTGTACATGATAAATTAAGTACTTTACTCTTTTGTCAGCTGACTTACTATCTTGCATAATTTCTGTAGGAAAATGTATCTTCACTTCTGCCAAACCAACTTACAATTAAGCCTTTGGGATGCAATCCATTGTGATTCATGTTGTTAGAGAATGGAAATGGATTTTTGCTGCATGATATTTTTTAATAAATCCATTCCAAATCTCTTATAATATAGCTTATTGCTGCATAGATTAGACATACATAGACACAATCATGGCTTTAAAGACCCTAACATCATATGTATCCCAAAAGCCGTATATTCTCTTATGCTCTTCCTCTGCCTGAGACAGCTTTTTGTAACACAGACAGCCCCTGTCTCTCACTGAAATTGTGAAATTTCAATGCATAGTACAGGACATGTGGACCCTCAATGATGAATGCTATGCCATCATTAAAAAAAGATGATGTTGGTCTGTATTTGTTGACATGGAGTATACAACATATATTATTTGGAAAAAAGCAAGTTATAGAACAATTTAATATAATCCCATTTTATAAAATCAAATACCCGTATCTGTGTGTGAGTGTGTGTGTGTGTGTGTGTGTGTGTGAGAGTATATATTTACACACCTAGAGAGAGAAGGAATGGCATTCACCCAGATGTTCACAGTTTTTATGGAATGCCTCTCTCTTCTCTCCCAAAGTATTAGAAATCTGTATCAGAAAATATAGAATGGATGGTACATATCTTAGGGAATTTGGCAAAGATAGGAGAGAAATAATATGCTTGCAAAGCTTCGTTTGAACAGCTTGTTATACAGTTAAAGCAACTTGTTCTGGTGGAAGTTAGGTTTTTGTTTTCTGATTTAGCTTTTTAATATAGAAAATTTCAGACAAACACAAAAATAGAACAATATTGAATTCCCACATACATGTCATCTAGTTACAATAGTCATTTACCATGGCCACTCTTGTTTCATCTATACCCCCAGCCCCTTCCCCTCCTCCAAGATGGATTATTTTGAAACACATCCCAGCTATCATGTCATCTCATCTATAAATTTTTCATAATGTAGCTCTAAAAGATAGGGAAACTTTTTTTTCATATAAGATACATATCAGTTCTAGAATTTCTATTTCTCCTTTTTTTTATAGTTTCCATTTCCTGTTGAGAGTCCCACATGTTCACTCATTATGTTCATCATTTCCTTTAAGTACTTGAACATATGGATATAAAATAGTTATTTTAAAGTCCTCGTTTCTTAATTCTATCATCTGGGTCATCTCAGGGTCTGTTTCTGTTTTATTGGGTGCTTTTTATTTTCTTGATTGTGGGTCACATTTTCCTGCTTCTTAGCAATGTCGTATAATACTAAATTGTATGTGTGACATAATGGATAATACCTTGTGGGGATTGTGTTGTTTTTCTTTAAAGTATGTTGAGTTTTGTTCTGGCAGGCAGTTAAATTACTGACAAATCTTTTATTCTTTTGGGCGTGGTTTTATTCTTTGTTAGGATGGATCTATTTGTGTTTTGTCCTTTGTCTTAGGGTGTGGACCTTACTCTAGTGCAGGGATTGGCAAACGTTTTTTGTAAAGGGCCAGATAGTAAATATTTAAGGCTTTGCGGGCCATCAGGTTTCTGTCCCAATTATAGTATGTAAACAAATGAGTGTGGCTGTGTTCCAAAAAATTTTATTTACCAAAACAAGCAGTGAGCCAGTTTGGCCGTGGGCCCTGCTCTGCTAGTATGTGGACTTTACTCCTAAGGCATGGCCTTCTGCTCTCTGCCTTCTTAGCTAAGCAGCAAGGTACTGTGCTCTGCTTGGGCTCTACCTCCCAACTCCACGATCTGGAAGGATTCCCCTGGCAGAAGTCCTAGACTTGGTGAGGTGGAGGGGACAATATAGGCTCACGTTGTGTATTTGTTTTCTTCCAAGGTTTACTGCACTGCCAGATGACCAGTGCCAAAAAACAGTTGCTTCACATATTTTGTCTACTTTCATAGTTGTTTAAAGCAGGAGGGAATTCCAGTACAAGTTACACCAACATGATTGGAAATGGATGTCACTTTTTTTTTTTAATTTATAGGTTCACTTTCCCTCTTTTTTCTTGAGATTTATTTGTTAAAGAAACTGGTTGGTCTGTTTGCCCTATGGAGTGTTCCATATACTAGATTTTGTTGATTGTGTTGTATTCCAATGGTGCCATTTAATATGTTCCACTCTAAACTGACAGACCTGAGGCCTGATTTGATTTAGGTTACTTTTTTTTTTTTTTTTTTTTTTAGTGTGAATACTTTATAGGTGGTAGTGTTTTTTTGTGACATTAGTGGCTGTTGATGAATCCATTAATTCATTAGGAATATGCAAAATGATAATATTTTAATTCTATCATTCCTTTTTCATTTATTAGCTAGAAAACATCAATAGAGAGAAAATTTCTTTAATCAAATATTTGATTACCCTGAAAATCCTGGAAAGGAAAGTGATTGATTTGTTCTCTTTATTTACCAATTGTTAAAATAATGAGTTTATCCTTCAGAAGTGACTGTGAGTGTTTGTTGTTGTTATTTAGAATCATTACATGAATATACTTTTAATTGTGTATCTACTATTTCAGTTTTCTAAACATATATGAAAGGATCATGGAATGTTGAAATGAAGTCCTGAGGCAAGATTGCAAGATTCAATATAGAAGAGCAAAAGCTATTGACAGAAGTAGCATTTTAAAACATACCATATCTTAATGCTGGAGTGGAAGATTGTAGGGTAAGAAAGAATTGAGCATCCTCCTGAGCTTGCCGCAAGGTGGGATTTGTGGTATTAGGCATTCACATTATAACAGGATGTTAGTTCTACGTATAGTGAAATGTCAGACCTTGTACTTGGAATAACTATAACTATGCTTCTTAACATCCAAGGTGATTGTGTGAAAGATGAAATGACAACTGAGTAAAGATCTAGTTTTGTTTTTGTTTTTTTAAGATCTATTTATCCACACACCCCCACCATTGTTTTTTGCACTGATTGTCTGCTCTCTGTGTGTTCTTCTGTGTCTGCTTGTCTTCTCTTTAGGTGGCACGGGGAACCGATCCTAGGATCTTCTGGAATGGAGAGAGATGCTCAATCTCTTGTGCCACCTCAGCTCCCTGGTCTGCCACGTCTCCTGTTGTCTCTCTTCTGTGTCTCTTTTTGTTGGATCATCTTGCTGTGCCAGCTCTCCATGCGGGCCAGCACTCTGTGTGGGCCAGCTCTCCGCTCAGGCCAGCTTACCTCGCGGGCCAGCTTGCTTTTCACAAGGAGGCCCTGGGAATCAAACCCTGGACCTCCCATATGGTAGAGAGCAGCCCAATCACTTGAGCCACTTCCGCTTCCGATAAAGATCTAGTTTTGAATCTTGTCTATACAACTTATAATAACATGAATTTAAAAAGTAACTTAACGTTATGATACAGTCCTACAACATGGATGAACCTTGAAGACATCATGTTGAGTGAAATAAGCCAGACATTAAAGGACAAATATTTATGATTTAATTTATATGAAATACCTACAATAAGCAAATTCATAGAGCCAGAAAGTAGATTACAAGTTAACAGAAGCTGGGGGTAGGGAGGGGAATGAGGAGTCCATGCTTATTGGGTGCAGAGTTTCTGTTTTGGGTGATGGAAAAGTTTTGGTAATGGATAGTGGTGATTGTGGCACAGTATTGTGAATGTAATTGATATCACTGAATTGTGTACATATAAGTGGTTAAAATGGGAAATTTTGTGTTGTATATATGTTACCACAATAATTTCTTTTAAGTAACTTAACCTTTCTGAATTTCAGTTTCCTCATCTGGTAAAAAAAAAAAAAAAAAGTAGAGAGATAACATTATCTAAGTCAAATGAAAATTAAGAGAGAAACTTTGAAAGCACCTAGCACAAGAAATGTCCCTTTCCTTTCAATAATGCACTCCAGCAAACCCGGCAGAAGCAGTATTGCCCTTTGCAACCCAGTCACTTCCACTGTACTCTACTGGTTGAAGCGGTCACAAGGCAGATTCAGGGGAAGGACCCAGAACCCCCTTGAAGGGGTAAGTGTCAAAGAATTTTAACATTTTTAAGGCTGTTCTTTGAATGAGGTAGGAGGGGGTGAGTGAACTCCCTAAGCATATGCAAAATTTTTGTGTGTAAAGCATTTTTCTGAGGGAAAATATGCATGGCTTTCACAAATTTCTCAAAGTTAAGATGTGATTTGAAAAAAATGAGATCTGCCTTTGAGTATCAAAATTGTTTGCTACTCTTCCCTTTGAAAGGTGGGGTCTATGCTCTCTTCCCTTGAGTCTAGGCTGCCTTGTGACTTCTTCAAATAAAAGATCATAGAGGGAGCAGTGGATGTAGCTCAGTGGTTGAGCACCTGTTCCCATGTATGAGGTCCTGGGTTCAATCCCTAGTACCTAAAAAAAAAAATCTAGTATTAAAAAAACACAAAGGGATTTAAAAAAAAAAATCGTGGAGGAAATGGTGTTGTGTGACTTGCAAGGTTGTTATAAAAGGTGATGCAACTTCATTAGTAAGTTTCATTTAGTATTAACTTCTGTACCTTAGATATATATATACACACACACAAACATATACATGAAATAGGATAAAACTTGAATTTGCAGAGATTAGGGATGAAATGATGAGGCAGTGACTTGAGAAATAGGAGAAGAAACTGATAAAGGATAAGTAGAAGGATTGCGTAGCAGTGTTGAGACCTAATGAAATTAGAGACAGTGTATTTATAATCACCTCATTCTTTGCCACTATGTGGTTTTCTCCAAATGCTCATTACCCCATAAGGTCAAAAGTTATTTGTTGAATTGACTGGATGCACCGGAACATCCAGGGGCATTGGCAAAAGGGGGTTGAAGTAATGAATCTCAGTGTCTAGCCTAGATTGGAAGCTTTACGAGGACATGAACCTTGTTTATTTTATTTGTATCTGGACCTACTGTTCTTAGCCCTTTGTAGGCACTTAGTAAATATCTGTTTATTGAATGAATTGAAATGAATAGGAGAGTAGAAGTAGGAAGACAGCTCATAGTTTGGGGGTTATGGGGGAGGAGGAGGAGTTGTCTAAAGATGAGAATTTTCAGTGAGGTAAAGAAGGTATAGTAGCAATGAAGAGTGAGTAACTGAAAGGTTTGAGGGTAGTGGTATGGAGTTTCACAATTGAGGGGTCTTGTAATCTGGGTCAAATAGCTTTTAGTTTAATTGGATAAAGAAGCCTCATACATCTAACAATGCAGAGCAGTGTAATAGTGCTCTGGGGATAAAAGGAAGGAAAGACAATTTTAGGCCTGGAGTGGTCACTTCACATAAGAAATGAGAGTTGAATTGGGCCTTGAGGAAGGCATTCCTAAGGGGATGAACCAGAACGGTGGTGGGGAAACCATGTGGATACAGAAAACGAGGCATGTTTAGAAGGTTCTGGAATAGAGAGTTTGGTTGGAGCTGAGAATTTGTATAAGGGAGTCCCAGGAGATGAGGATTGATAACATGGATTATTAGCAATGGGCCAGGTCATGGAGAACTTTGAAGGCCAGCCTGGGGTTTATTTTAGAGGCAGCAGAGACCACTGAAGGTTTTTGACAAGTAATTAAGATGGTGTCTCCATTTTACTATGCTGTTAGTGGTGTTCTGGAGATATTGGAGAGGGAAAGCCACTACAGAGAGATAGAAGATAGTGGCAGAAACAAGGTGATGAGGGCCCAAACGAGGGTAGTGATTATGGGATGGAAAGAGAGATGGATGCAAGAGAAATGATACAGAGCAGAAATCATCAGGACTTGGTGGCTTGTTAGAAAGAGCACCCAAGGAAGGAGTAGAACCATCGAAGAGAAGAGGAGAAAGAGGAGAGCCTAGTCAGAGTCTCAGGAGGAAATGTCAGGATGACTAAGCAAAATTCAGTGAGTTTGACGACAAGGAGGTCATAGTGACGTGGACCGACATTTTAGTAGTGGAAAGAAGGTAAGAAAGGTGATGGTGATAGAGAAATTGGAGGGTGTTTTGTTTGGTTTTGTTGGTTTTTTTTTAGTAACAACTTTATTGAGATGTAATTCACATACCATACAGTTCACCCATTTAAAGTGTACAATTGAATGGTTTTTATTATTTCGGAATTGTGCCACTATCACTACATTCAATTTTAGAACACTTTCATCACCCTATAGCTTTCTGTTAAATTGGATAAAGAAACCTCATATCCACTAGCAGTCACTTTTTCGCTTCCTCCCCCCAAGCCTGCTCATTCCAACCAACCACTAATCTACTTTCTGTCTCTATTGATTTGCCTGTTCTGGACATTTCATATAAATGGAATCTTAGAATATGTGATGGTCTGTGTCTGGCTTCTTTCACTTAGCATAATGTTTACAAGGTTCATCCACATTGTAGCATGGATCAGTACTTTATTCCTTTTTATGGCTGAATAATATTCTATTCTATGGATACACCACGTTTTGTTTATCTGTTCATCAGCTGAAGGACATTTGGCTTGTTTTCATTTCTTGTCTATTATGAAGAATGCTGCTATGAACATTCGTGTACAAGTTATTGTATGGACATACTTTTTGCTCTGTGTTTGAGATAGAGGAGGCCCTGGATATGTTTAGAAGCAGAGGAAAAGAAATTGGTAAGGAACAAGGGCCTTTGGAGATCCTGGAGATCAGGGATGGTCTGAAAGAGGTGGAAAGAGAGGGAAGGGAGAAAATTCCCCTTGGAAGTGGAATCCTGGACACAGGAGTTAACCTCTCTAAGCTTCAGTTTCCTCATTTGTAAAATGGGGATGAGACAAGTACTGACCTTACTGGGCTATTGTGAGAATTCAGAGAAATAATGCATTTGCTGCTGTATTAGTTATCTATTGCTGTGTCACAAATTACCCCCCAAACAACCAACACTTATTATGTCACAGTTTCTGTGGTCCAGGAATCTGGGAATGGCTTTCCCAGTGCCTCTGGTGCAGGATCTTTGTTGAGGTTGCAGTCCATCCAAGACTGCTTCCAAGCTCACTCACATGGTTGTTGGCAGGCCTCAGTTCCTCGCCGGCTGCTGGCTGGAAACTGCAGCTCTGTGCCACCTGGGCCTCTCCATAGGGCTGCTCACGACACGGCAGCCTGCTTCCTCCAGACCTAGTGAACCAAGAAAGAAAGCCAGAGAGCCCAAGATGGAAGCTGCAAAAGTGGCATCCTCTCACTTCTGTCACATGCCATTGGTCACACAGACCACCCCTAAGACAGAGTGGGAGGGATGTGGATGCCAGGAGGGTACTCTTTGGGGACCATCTTGGAGACTGGCTGCCACTGCAGCCCTTTGCATGGTACATGACACATAGTAAGCCCTTAATAAATGTGAACTGTTAGGAGTATTACGATATTATAGAAATATATAAAGAAGATAGATAAGGTCATCTGCAATCCCACCAGATAGAAGAGTAGGCATCTTGAAAATGATATTTCTTTTTCTAAGGAGAAAAAGATGAGCAAGATTTTTAAAAATTTCTGCTACCTCCACAGGAGAAAGTTTGTTAATTACTGAAATAGTAATTTAGGAAAATTAATTTTTGAGATCTTTTTTATCCATCTCTCAGAATCTATATATCACACCCCTTTTTCCCCTTCTGCTCAGCATTGTGATAATTTTGAATTGGGGCATCACACACCCCGTCTGTCATGAGTAAGATTATGATTCTCCTATAAATCAAACAGAAATAAGTGGCTGTGAAAAAGAACACCCTGGCCAGCCGCATACTCTGCAAACTGGCAGTTGTGGCCTTTCTAGGAATTGGCATTTCAAAGCCAGCTCCTCCGTGCTATGTGTCATTTTTTCTTTAGTCTACCGCTTTGTGAACGGCGGCTTCTCGAGGATTGTGGAGCGCGGGGGAGCTGCAGGGCGGAAGTGAGCCGGCGACCCGCGACCCGCAGGGAGAAGGCGCCGCAGGGTGGTGCTGGCGGAAGGAGGGTGTCCTCTGGCGGTACCGTGGGTAAGTGAGAGACAGACAAACAGCTAGAGAGCAGTGTGATTGGCAGTCGTGAAGCTTGTTGAAGATTATTAATTACCTAGATTAAGGAAAGGTCTTCCAAGCCACCCTCACCAGTCACTTTTCAGCAGAGCTGCCTAACTCAGGAGACAAAACAGTGATGGTTAAAGAATAATCACAGCTGCTGAGGGGAGTCGTACAAAACCAGTTTAGGTGGATTAGTTCTTTGTGGTAGCTTCTTTTATGAGTCAGATTAATTTTCTAGTGCAGTTTTCAACTTTAATGTTACTGCTTTAATCATTATAATACCACCAATTCTTTCAGGCACTAGGAAACTATTGGAGATTTAATAAGATTCATATTACTTATGTTTAAATGTTGATGATTTCTTGCATGCATTTTAATCATTCCTAATCGTAGTTTTAAATTCCCTCTTGGTACAAATTCTAATCAAACATTCCTGCTAGATCCCTCAGTGTTCACTGAAAGACCTGGTTTGTTTCCAAAAGTGCATAAAAGAACACTAAGTCTAATGTTCAGTGTGTCAAATTTTCAGGACCCTTGTCTGATTTTTCTTCCAATTCTTACTGGGACTGGAAAATTTAGGGGGAGAAAAATCAGTAAGTCTTAACAGGGAAGTTAGCTTAGTTTAAAAGACTATATATGCAGAGGACCTTGAGCACGCCTTAATTGGTTGTCTAGGTCAGTGTGTGGACGTCCCACTGGCAACTCTCAGACCCCATCCTGGCTGCAGCGCATTTCCGTGTGGCTTGCATGCGTGCACTCCGGCTGTCGAGCAGCAGGCGTAGCCTGTGCCCTGCTTCACCAGCTCCATCTTTAAGCTCCGGCCCACCCCCTCCTGCCACAGGGGTCTGGGAAAGCCGGGCTGGCCACCTGGTCTCCTCATGCCTGGCATCCATGCGTCTGCACCCCCAGCCCTGCTCCAATTATCCCCTCAGCCCCCTCGGTGGATTTCCTGACCAACAGCCCTTCCCGGGGCAGGAGCCAGGGAGGGAAAGGAGAGGTCAGAGCCTGAGAAGAAGGGAAGGTGAAGGTGAGAGAGAAGGGGGTACTTTCGGATATAGGATCAAATCAGTTGAGGAGAATAAAGGTAAGAACATGAGGGTGAGGAGATACGTATACAAAGAGACCAAGTGGGAGTGGGAAGAAGTAGGGAAAGAGGTGAAGGAGCTAGTGAATGTTGATGCCTGTCACTGAGATGAGGATAAACGAGGTAAATTTGTGTGTGAAAGATCATATGTGAGAGAATGGGAAGAGAACTGGAGGGAGCACAACAGCTGCTTTGCTGGATAGCCAGTGGTGCCCAAGCACATCCTTGGGAAACATGGTCTGACAAAGCACTTTTTCTGATTTGTGAATAGATTTTATAACAAAAATAGTTTTTTATTTAAAAAGTTACACCATATATAGATACTGGAAGATTAAATTATATTGGGATTATTTTAGGTAGAATATCCCACATGTACAGTTATTTGATTCAGAAGCACTTGCTAGCATATTGATTGTGTTGGGTTTTTTTTTTAGGTACCAGGGGCGGGGATTGAACCTGGGACCTTGTGTTTGGGAAGCCAGTTCCAACCACTGAGCCACATGGGCTCTCTGAATTGTTTTTTTTTCATTTGTGTGTTGTCTGTTTTTTGTTTGTTTGTTTGTTTTTTTAGGAGGTGCTGGGAACCAAACCCAGGACCTTCCATGTGGGAAGAAGGAGCTCAACCGCTTGAGCCACATCCGCTCCTGTTGATTGTTTTAAATGTGACCTGTCCCAACTAAGAATTTGGACAGTATTGGTATTTATGCATGTATATGCTTGCCACTTGTAAAAAAAATAATTAGGGAATTTTTGCATATAGATGTGTTTTCATCTCTTTAAAGCAGGTAATCTATTATTTAATTGAATAGATGGAAAGGTATCCTTTTTTTTTTTAAGCTTTATTTATTTATCCCTCCCTCGCGCGCCCCCCATTGTTTTTGCCCTTGCTGTCTGCTTTCTGTCCATTCTCTGTGTGTTCTTCTGTGTCTGCTTGTCTTCTCTTTAGGCAGCACCTGGAACCGATCCTGGGACCTTCCAGAGTGGGAAAGAGGCACTCAATCTCTTGGGCCACCTCAGCTCCCTGGTCTGCTGTGTTTCTTATTGTCTCTCCTCTGTGTCTCTTTTTGTTGCATCATCTTGCTGCGCCAGCTCTCCGCTCAGGCCAGCACTCCTGTGTGGGCCAGCACTCTGTGCAAGCCAGCACTCCGCATGGGCCAGCTGTCTGTTTGGGCCACCTTGCCGCATGGGCCAGCTTGCCTTCACCAGGAGGCCCCAGGAATTGAACCCTGGTCCTCCTATATGGAAGACGGGAGCCCAATCTCTTGAGCCCCGTCTGCTTCCCAAAAGGTATCCACTTTGCAAAGAAGAGTTTTTGTATTTAATGAGCAAAATCTTTATCTTTAAAAATCAACTTTAAGTTTGGTAATGGATGGTGGTAATGGTAGCACGATACTCTGAATACAATTCATGTCATTGAATTATACACACGAAAATGGTTAAAATGGGAAATTTTGTGTGGTATTCATGTTACCACAATAAAAATAAAAATTTAAAGCTTTAAAAGATAGCCACAAAATTTCATACCTTTTAATTCAGTTGTTTAATTCCACATCTAGAAATCTATATTCAGAAAATAATCAGAGATGCTGGGAAAGATATCTATGATGGTGGTAATGTATACCAACAAAGAACTGGACAACCTAAATGTTCCATAAAGTAGGGGAATGATTTAGTAAATTATGATACATCCATAAGATGGCCTGTTATACAGTCATTAACATATTGCCCATTAGAATGTTTCCTCCAATTCATTCTCCGCACAGCAATCAAGTGGCCTTTAAAAAAACCACTCCACTCCCTCTTAAAACCTTTCATTAGCTTCCCATTGCACTCTTGTGAAGACCCTGACCTTCAAGGCCCACTGGCCTTATCCCCCCAACTCTCTAGTCCTTCCACTCTGTCTACTGGCCTCCTTTACAGATGCACTAATTCTCTAAGCTCTTTCCTCTGGATCTTCCCATATGTTATTCCCACTGCTTGAACAGTTCCTCCCCCCAGCTCTTCATCTGGCTAATTCCTGCTTGTTCTTGAGGTCTTAGCTTCCTTGTCACTTCATCAGAGGGCCTTTCTGACCCTCTCACAGCTCCCTGCCTCCCCTTCCCAATATTTTCTCACTGTGGTCCATGCTTCACCTTCATAACACATATCACTTTTAAAAATCTTAAGTTCATTTGTGTACATTTAATTCCAAGAGCCTCTCATCCCCTCTGGACTTTGTCTTTTGCTGTCTTTTCTGGGAGATTTCCTCAAGTTTTTTCTCTGGTCTTTTAATTGAGGCTTTCATTTCTTTTGCCATGTTTTTAATCTCCAAGAGTGTGTTTTGTTCCCTGAAAAAAAAAAATTTAAATAGTATTCTGTTCTTATTCTGTGGTTGCAATTTTCTCTTGAGTATGTTATTAATAGTTTTCTAAAAATTTTCTTTATTCTTTTTGTTTGTGTGTTTGTTCTTTATCTATTATATTAGAGGCTTTCTCAGATATGTGGAAATCCAGGGTTGTCTCCTTCTAATTAAGAGTAGGAGGTTTTAAAATCCAGGTAGGCTTATAAAAGGAAAGACTAAGGTACTGTCCCAAGATTGTAGAAGACAAAGAAGACTTAACCAAATGCATTGTGGAATACTGGGTTGGATCCTGGGACAGAGAAAGGACATTTTAGTGGAAAAATTGGTAAAATTCAAATAAGGTCTGTAACTTAATTAATAGTATTCTTATAATGTTAATTTTCTGGTTTTGATAATTAAACCATGGTTATATAAGATGTTAACATTAGGGTGAGCTGGTGAATGGTGTATAGAAACTCTCTGTACTTTTGTTTCCCTCTGTGCTTTTTTTGCAGCTTTTCTCTAAGTCTAAAATTATTGCAAAATAAAAAGTTAAGGGAGCGTTCGCCTCCCACATGGGAGGTCCCAGGTTCGGTTCCTGTGCCTCCTAAAGAAACAAAAACAAACAACAAGCAAAACAAACGAGAAAACTAACTCAGGGAAGCCGATGTGGCTCAGTAGTTGAGCACCAGCTTCCCACATATGAGGTCCTGGGTTCAATCTCTGGCTCCTGATACCTAAATAAATTAATTAATTAATTTAAAAAAAAAAAAAAAAAACAGTTGAGGCTCTGAGCAAGTGGTGGAGGGGCTTGCTATATAGGTCAGCTGTGAGCTGTGGGCTGCTCTGATTGGCCACTATCCTGGGAAATCCCTGCTGTCAATATCTTTAGGTCATTTTTCTGGGACTATTCAGATCCCCCAGAGCAGGCTGTACTGATCTGCATGAAAGGTGAAGGGCTGTCTGCTAGCAATCTGACAGCTAAGTGGGAGAGGGTTGGGAGATAGGGAATGGGATCCAAGTATGCAATTTTTCCTTTAATTCCCTGTATTCATCACAGTACCCCACCCTTCACTGTTCTGGTGTTCGCCAGTCCAGAGACCTTCTGTTTTACTATCTACTGAGAATAATCCTCCAGTCTTTTGCCAAAATGGTAGAAAGGCAGTTACTGCATTTTGTAGAGTATGGGATCTGGGGATTTAGCTGTCTCAAAAAGATTTTCAACAATGTTCCTTATTTAGCTCCACTTCACTCTTTATTTCTAGAGCTTCCTGGTACGCCAATTGAGTCCTGGGAATTCTCACCTGTCTCCACTACCTGAGGAAGATTCTGTCTTCTTGGGTCTGCTATGTCATTTGCCTCTCATCTATCTGCTTTCCAGCAGCTGATCTTTTTTTTTCTTTTTTCCTCTGTTGTCTCCTTTCCTGTTCTCAGTGATCTTGTAGGTTCATTCCTTAACAAGAAGAACCGTGAAAGTAGATGCATGTTCACCCCACCATCTTCACTGACTTCTGAAAAGAATTATAATGTATTGTGGCCCTAAAATAGTGTCCTTATATGTGTCACATTTTGTTTCATTTTACTTCTGTTTTATAGTTGATTTTGCCAGGGAAACCCTCATCTAATTTTCAATCCTTTTTCCTTTACCCAGTGACAGTTATCCAAATTGTTGAATAATTCTCTGATTCTGAACACATTTGATATGATACAAGCTAAGGGACCTCAAGTCAAGTTTTTCTGCACATCCTGTTATTTTTCCGTTAAATCGGGCAGGATAACACTCGTAACCTTCAAAGACTGATTTACCCATGAACCACGTTTTGTCCATACTCCTAGTTCTCTCTTCCCTTAATTTACTGTCTTTTGCCCTAATACTTCATATCTGGTCATTTCAGTAGTCAGAAATCTATCAAGTGCTTACTGTGTGTGAGGCTTTGGAGCGTCAATGATGAAAAAGGCACAGTCACCCTCAAGGAGCTTGCAGACTAGTGGAGAATCCAGTCAAATATTCAGTAATGACAATACGTGTTAAGGGCTGTCATGGGGGGACGCACAGGGGCTGGGAAGCACAGCAGCAAGGCACCTACTCTAGTCTTTTGAGACCAAGGAAGACTTCCCAGAGAAGGTGACTTTTAAGAGAAGAGCTGAAGGATAAGTGGCAGTGACATGAAAGAGTATTCGAGGTAGAGGAACAATATGTTCAAGGGCCTAAAAGAGAGAGAGAATGTTGTAAATTTTTTAAATGTATTTTTTATTTTTTTAAAAGATACTTAAATTACATAAATGTTACATAAAAAATAGAGGGGATTCCCATATGCCCCACACCCTACACCTCCCACATTTCCCCACACTAACAACATCCCTCTTTAGAGTGGTACATTCATTACAATTGATGAACACATTTTGGAGCATTTCCACTAAGCATAGATTATAGTTTACACTGTAGTTTATATCTCTCCCACACAATTTTGTAGGTTATGGCAAGATATATAATGGCCTGTATTTGTCATTCAGGGCAATTCCCAAGTCCCGAAAATGCCCTCATGTTGCACCTGTTTTTCCCTTTTCCTGCCCTCAGAACCTCCAGTGGCCACTGCCTCCATATCAATGATATAAGTTCTTCCATTGCTCGAATCACAATAAGTCTATAGTAGAATACCAGTAAGTCTACTTTAGTCCATAGCTCATTCCCCAATCCTGAGGATTCTGGGATGGTTATGCCCACTCCACCTCTAATTGAGAGGGGGCTTCAATCCCAAAGGGCAGGCATGTTGTATTTGAAGCACTGCAATTATACATGAAAGTCCTGGGGCAAGGCCAAGTTGAGAGTGATGAGACAGAAGAGGATCAAATCTCATACAAGGTTTGTAAAGTACATTAATGTGGTAGATTACAAAAAGGCTACAGATTCATCTCCTTCCTGTATGCATGCTCCTTTGCAGTGTGACTTTGCAGCTCCTTGTCAAAGAGTTAATCTCTTTCTTCACCCTTTAAATCTGGGCTTGGCCATGTAACTTATCTGGCCAATGGAATACATAGGCAGAGGCTTGAAAAGCACTTGCATGTTGGAGCTGCTTTCTGCTGGGAAGCCTGCAAACACCGTATGAATGAGCACAAGCTTGTTGGAGCTTGGCCTGTTTTGGGTGATGAGAGACACATGGCTAAGTCTTCAACTTCACCCCAGCTAACACTGAACAAGCCTTCAGACATGGGAATGAGTCCATCCTATACCACCTCACCTCAGCTGAGCCTCTAGCTGACTACCATAGACATCAGCTGCATGGCCCAGACCAGAGGAATCACCCAGCCAACCCATAGAATCATGAGAAATAAAAAATGTTTGTTGTCTAAGCCACAAATTTTTGGAGTGATTTGTTACCCAGCAGAAGCTAACTGATGCAGTTAAGAGTATTTAGACCTTGTTATGACTGCAGTTTGGGGGGTCAAGTGAGAAGGATTATAAGCAAGGGAATGATGTGTTCAAATTAGCACCATGTAACGCTCTCACTGGCTTCAGGGAAGAGAATTGTTTGGAGGAGGAAGACTTGAAAGCTGAGAGACCAGTCAGGAAGAGATTGGAATCATTTTAATAGAAAGACGGTAGAAGTAAATGGTTTCTGGAGAAATTTGTGAGGTAGACTCACAAATTGGTGATTGCTTGGATTTGGGGGTGGTGATGATGGAAAGGGATGAATTGTAGGTGATCCCTAGGTTTTGACTTGGGCAATTGAGTGAAGTATGGTGCCTTTCATTGAGAACACTGGAGGGAGGACAAGGTTTGGAAGAGACTGATCAGTTTAGCTCAGGGCATGTAGAGTATGAAGGGCTGAGAGATAGCCCAGTGGAGATTTCCAGTAAGCAGAGGAGATAAGCAGGTCAGGAAAGTTCTAGGGAGGGATATGGGCTGGAGATGTAGATTTGGAAGTCATGAACAGATGGTGGCAATATAAGCTCTTTAGGGGAAGGTGGCTGGCTTGAGAAAAGGAGCAAAGACAGAACCCTAAGAAAAACCAATATTGAAGGGGGTGTTCAGGACAAGGAAGCCTACAAAAGAGGATGAGTAGTAGCTGGAGAAATTGGAGAACTTCATAGTTAATTACTTTTTATCAATACCTTAGATAAAGTGCTATCTACATGTTGAGGTAAAATTCTAGTTGCAATATGTTTGACTTCTCTTCTCAGTCTCAGCCCTCATTTTCAAAGGCCTTCTAGACACCCTCACATAGGATCTTTCTGCTGCTTCACATTCAGTAAATCCAAAGCTAGACTCCAATTATTTCCCCAACCAGAACCAACTCCTTGTCCTATATTCCTTCTTTCTGTTAATGGTACCACTGTCCTCAGAATTATCTTTGACTCCTTTCCCCTAATATGTATATATTCAAATCTGTAAGGGACAGATGTGGCTCAAATGGTTGGGTGTCCACCTCCCATGTGGAGGGACCTGGGTTCGATACCTGGGACCTCCCGGTTAAAAAAAAAAAAAAAAAATCTGTATATATTCAGTCAGTTGTCAAGTTATATAAATTATATTCCTATAGTCTCTTGTGTCCAACCTAAAAAAAAACTTCTTAGGGTTTTGTTTTTGTTTGTTTGTTTGTTTGTTTGTTTGTTTTACATACCCCAAGTTACCACAGAGGTTTAATTCTTCATTGCTTCTCATCTGTCCTCTTGTAACAGCCTTCTAACTGTACCACATCCTGATTCTCCACCCCAATCCTTTCTACTCTTAATTTCCCTAAGGGCTCATTTCTGATATTGGCATTCCCCTACTTAAAAACTTTAATAGTTTGCTGAATTAAATCTAAACTCTTCACCCTAAGCACTTGAAACTCCTCAGAGTATGACCCAAGCTTTTTCTTCCAAATAAGCAAACGTAATACTCTAACAAAAAACCAGACCACTCATCCTTTAATGTACCCAGGGTTTTCATAACTCTATGCTTTTGTTCATACTCACCCTCAGCCTAGTTTGCTGTTCCCTTGTCCCTCATTTTTATCAAAATCTTATCTCTATATCAAGGACTCTTAGCTACTATCTTCTCTAGAGAGCCTTTCTTAGTCTTTTCCCTACTAGTTGTGATCTTGTCTGTCTGCCTACCTGCCTCCCTCTGCCCCTTCCTTCCACCAGTGTTGGAACCCCACCAGTTGGGGTTCATTTGCAAGAAACTAAAGTCCCCATAGACTCTTTCAAGAAGTGCCTTTAGTAGAGGAATTGGACATGTCCTAATTGTTGGGAGCTGAGAGGCAGCCTGTGCCTGGGCCTGCAGGAACAACTTCTAGAGTTGCTTTTCTGGCCTACCAGGGAAGCTGAGCTACCACCACCTCCAGCTGCTTCTTAACACTCATGAACCTAAAATGGGACACTAGAATGCTGCTGCAGAAAAACCTACGCTTCCCACAGCTGTGGTCTTGGAGGGGGGGAACGGGAATGAAACCTCCTCCACATTTCCCCCTTTCAAATCTACCAGATGTAGAACCTGTATGTTGGGGAGTCTGGGAAATGTAGTTTTATGCTATCCAGCCTGTGTGGTATAGAAAGCAAGCAGCCTAGGAGAAGGTCAGAATGGATACTGAGTGCCAGCCCATCATTTCTTCTATAATCACTTGCTGTGTGCCAGCAGCTGTTATAGTTGTAATAATTTTTTATATATTCCCATCTTTTTTTTTAAACTTTATTTTTAAAGAAGTTTTAGACTACAGAAAAGTTACATAGAAATATAGGGGACTCCCATATACCCTATCCCCTCCACCTCTCACATTTTCCCCTATTAATAACATCTTATATTAGTGTGGTACATTTGTTACAATTAATGAACAAATATTGAAGCATTGCTACTAACCATGGTCTGTAGTTTACATTATGGTTTATACTTTGTACTATGCAATTTTATAGGTTTTGACAAAATGTATAATGGCCTGTATCCGTCATTGCAATATCATGCAGAACAATTCCAATGCTTCCAAAATGCCCCATATCCACCTATTCTTGGTAACCACTATCTTTATATCAATGTTACAAGTTCTTCCATTACTACAATAATAATAAGTCTACTTTGGTCCATAGTTGCATTCCCCCCTTATGTTTGTTCATTCCTCAGTCTTGATGACTTAGGGATTGTGATGCCCACTCTGCTTCAGATTGAGAGGGGGCTTGGGTCTTATGGGGTAGATGAAAGTAACTGTCTTGCTTGCAGTTGTAGATATTCTCTGTTTAGGGGGATGGGCGTTGTCCATCATCATCATTTTGTTAGTTGTCCTGAATGAGTCCAATGAACTGGAGAGTAGGTGTTGGCTGCAACTCTGCTGAGATTCAGGGCTCAACCGGCATGTGGACAGACCAAAGTTTAAGTCTCTGGGTCATTTATTTAATGGGTATAGTGCAAATTATAGGTTCAAATAAAAGGGGTAGAAGATATTTGTAATAATTTTAACACTAACCCCATCATGCTATTGGATTATCAAGTCCTTTAGGACAAGAGACATGTATGAGTAATTTTTATATCTCCTACACGGTAAATATACAAGGTTTTATAAAGACTGTAAGGCTAAATGAGTGAAATCATTCCAGGAATAACACCACTACTCAGAAGGTAATGCCTTTTAATGCCCAGACGAGGTAGCAATTAGAAGGAAGTCTGAGGAAGCAGATGTGGCTCAAGATGTGGCTCTACTATATGGTAGATGGGCTCCCATCTACCATATAGTAGTCCAGAGTTTGATTCCTGGGCTTCCTAATGATGGCAGGTTGGCCCGTGTGGCAAGCTGACCCAAGAGGAGAGCTGGAGCAGCAAGATGAGGCAACAAAAAGAGACACAGAGGAAAGAAAATAAGAGATGCAGCAGATCAAGGAGCTGAGGTGGCGCAAGTGATTGAGCACCTCTCCCACTCCAGAAGACCCCAGGATTGGTTCCCAGTGCTTCCTAAAGAGAAGATAGACAGACACAGAAGAACATACAGCAAATGGACACAGAGAGCAGACAGCAAGCGTAAAAACAACGGGCGTGGGGGTGGGGGGCACGATAAATAAATCTTTTTTTTTTAAAGAAGGGAGTCTGTAAAACTCTAGCAAAAATTGAGTTTGTTCATGTAAAAAAAAAAAAATGGAGCAGATGTGGCTCAAGCGGTTGAGCACCTGCTTCCCACATGGGAGGTCCTGGGTTCGGTCCCCAGTGCCTCCTAAAAACGAACAAACAAATAAAAAAACAAACAACAAGGAAACAAATGAAAAAACCAACTCAGAGGAGCCAATGTGGCTTAGTGGTTGAGAGCCGGCTTCCCAAGTATGAAGTCCCAGGTTTAATCCCTGGCCCCAGTATATTTAAAAAAAAAAAAATAGAGGTAGATGCACAAATTGAGATTCACAAATTTCACTGAGATTCTAATTCTTTCCCGACATTGAAGAGAAGTGAGCCTGGTGAATAGTTTTTTTTTTTTCATGTCATTTAGTGAGAGGAAGTATGGAAGTATCCTGTGGGGGAGGTGTAATTGCCATTGACTTGATATTTGGATGTGAAGACTCAGAGTAATAGATGGAATTGAGTCCTATAAATTTGTCTGCTTATTAAGAAGGGAGTCAGATGACCTACTGTGCTGATGAAGATAAGAAAGCAGAGACATTTTTAAAAAAAGTTATTCAAAAATATTTGTACCTGGGGAATAAGAGGAACTTCCATGCCGCAAATGGCAAAGGTGATCAACTTGACTTCCATGGCTACTGACAAATTTATGAGAATATAAAGACTTTAATAAGGAATTGCTAACAATAAAACTTGTTATATTGAGACTCAGCAAATAAACTAGATTATATTAGAACTCTTTTCTTTATCCAAAAATAAGAGGCTCACTTAACACACACTTCTGTGAGGGTTTCGTAGGAACCCAGGACATGGTAGTGACTCCAGCTCTGCATTTAATTTACCATGTGACCTCAGGCAAGCCTCATAATTGGTGCCTCTCTTTTGCTAATCACTCCGCAAATCTAACTCCCTCCTGGGCTTGAGATGAGTCCAGTCTACTGGTTCTCAAACTTTAATGTGCATTAGAATTACCTGGTGGACTGGTTGAACAGTTACTGAATTCCACCCCAACTCCAAAAATTTGCATTTCTTATCAGTTTCCAGAGATGCTAGTGCTGCTGTTCTGAGGAATCACACTTTGAACTACAGCAATATCATCATGTCCAAAATGGAGCCCATCATCTTTGAAAAGTCTCTCTCTCCTCTTTTCCCTGTTTGAGTTGACACCAGCATTCATTCACCCAGGGTCCCAGGCAGAAACCGGGGTGGGGGTGGGGGGGAGGGGGGGGCGTGGCAGGATAATTCTAGACTCCTTCTCTCTTATCCCCATCCACTGCCACTATAGATTCTGCCTTCTGGTTGACTTCCCAGTCTTTGCTTCCTCTTCCTTCACTCTACCACTGCTTTAGGTTGAAAGCACATCATGTTTCCTCTTCCTTATTTTTAAAAAATCAATTTTATTAATACATATTAATAAAGCATACTCCCTATAGGAGTTTGGCACTTTGCTATAGTTATGAATTCCAAAAATAGATATTGGATTATGATTGTAAACTGGTCTGTTCATCTGGGCATGATTAAGTTATGATTAGGGATTTGATTGGGCCACGTCTGTAGGGCATTGAGCCACTTGGTGGGTGGGATCTCAAAGATGAAAAACATGGCAAAGGACAGAGTTGGAGAAGTTTTTGATGTTGGAGTTCTGATGCTAAGATTTAATGCTGGAGCCCTGGGAAGTGAACACACAGAGGAGCTTGGTCATGAGGAAAGAGAGAAGGCCCCGGGAAGAGAAACAAGCTGTTTGCCTGATAGTCTACAGCTGGGCTTGTGGAGAGAGACAAAGCCTAGAGAGCCTTATAGTCTACAGCTGACTTTGTGGAGCTAGCAGAGGAGCTGAACCCGGAGACAAGCAAGCCCTGGGAAGAGAGGAACCCAAGAAGCCCGAACCCTCGCAGACGTTGGCAGCCATCTTGCTTCAACACATGGCAATGGACTTGGGTGAGGAAAGTAACTTATGCCTTGTGGCCTGGTAACTGTGGACTTCTACCCCAAATAAATACCCTTTGTAAAAACCAACCGGTTTCTGGTATTTTGCATTAGCACCCCTTTGGCTGACTAATACACTCCCCTTCCTTCTTAGAACAGCCTTTTGGTTTACTTCTTGCCTCCACTTGACCCCTAGCTTCAGTCCTACCCCAGTCAGTCCATTCTCTAGGTATTTCTAAAATTTAAATATGATCATGACTTTTCCTTGCTCAATATGCTTTGTCTTTCTACAGTTTTCGAGATAGAATTCAAACTCCTTATTTTTGAACATGAAGTCCTTGGTATTTTGACCCACTTACATCTCTAATCTTGTGATGGGTACTCTTCTCTCAAGCCATAACATCTATAGATTTTTAGAAAGATTACTCTCTGTGTGAAATGCATATACCACCATGAGTCTTTATCTAGCAATACATTCTTTTAAATTCACTTTTTAAAATTCGTTCTTTTAAATTCAGGTCAGTTACAATTTGATTTATATGCATCACCTCTTTGTTCCAATAGCATCCTCATCATAGCTCTAGGACGATATGTAACCATCGGTCAATATGTTTTTTTCCCCTCTCTTCTAGACTATAAATTACTTGAAAATAAGGATTCCAGGTCAGTAGGTGTAGGGTGGGGCTTGGGAATCTGCAAGTTCAACAAGCTCCTAAGGGAATTCTGAAGGCTCAGAGCTCAATTTTAAGTTGTTTAAGGTCTACTTCAACTCTGAAATAGCGAGTCTTCTCCTCCTTGCAGACTTTCCTCTATGGTCTCAGAGAGGGCAAAAAAAGCTTTTGGTTACTTGATTAAATCACACACACACACACACCCAAAAAAGAAATAAACAAACAAACAAAAAACAGGCAGTCTTTCATGCCCACAATGAGATAGCTTATTATATTGAAACGTGGGATAAAGTAGATACATAGAAATAAGATAAATACTCTTATTTTATTTGAGTCTTTGCCTCATCTGTTCAACTTTTAATTCATTAATCCTAAAACTATTTTATTGAGTATAAAATCTCTACCCTCATGGAGTTTGCATAGATAGGCAATAAACAAATATAAGTAAATTATAGAGTATTTTAGAAGGTGATAAGTGCTATGGAGAAAATGGAGCAGGGATTGTTTGGGGGAAAAGAAACTTTTCCTTGTCAGTATTTAGTAATAAATTACAAAGAATAGTAATTTGTTTAATTTGAGCTATTTAAATAAACCATACTTTAAAAGAAGAATTCTACCTGGACCCAATCAGAAGAGAACTTGGGATTTGCAAAAATTCAAGTCTGTTTTCCTTTTGTAAAATTGACAATAACTGGCTTTCCTCTGATGTCAGTAGGAAAGAAGTAATTTAGTGGTTCAGGGAATTGCTTCCAACGAGTCAGAAGTAAATTATGTTGATATAAATTTTTTATTACTGTAAGGAAAAGGAAACATTTAAGCCCTAAACCAGTAAAAAGAAGTTTTTGTTTTGTATTTGTCTACAAAGCCAGTTCAATTTTATAACTTTTACTTCAAAACCTCTTTCCTTATCTCCTCACCTCCCTCTTTTTAATTTTTTGTTTATTTGGATTTTCACATTTAGGGAAAAGATATTGGTCCTTTTAGAATTTATAGGAAACCTCATTTTACAGAATGAGGAAGCACAGAAATTTAGCTTTATCTCTCTGGGGTACTTAGGAGTAAGAAGCAGGCTGTTTCTGTGGGGAAAATCACTTTTCCATCTTTACTTTCAAATAACTTAATCCAAAGATCTAACATTTCACTGTAAACAGTCTTAAAAGTCAAAATTAATGTCACCTGCAGAGTAAGCGAAACGAGTGATGAGTATTGTTTTGCACAGCAGTTGAAATTGTTTTTCAAAGTCCTACCACATAGAAAGACTTTTCTTGCACTTCTTAAAAACTGTGTGTTCATTCTGAAGACTGTCAGTTCCTGTGGGGTGTTTATACAGAGGTACTTTTAAATGAAGAGTCATTTTTAGAGCAATTAGAGAAGAGGATAGACAGAGAATAGCCGGCTCAGGGGCCTGGCAGGTCGGGGTTAAGATTTATTGACGGGACAGGGTCAGACGTCTGCCCTGCCACCACTGCCC
>JAQZBX010021888.1:0-11753 GCA_029593785.1 Cabassous unicinctus
AGTGGCCAGCAGTGGGACCCAGAAACCTGGAGAGTCAAAGGAGCATAGTTTTTAAGAAAAGACTGATCAATAGTGCCTGTTGGATTGGAAAGTGCCCCATGCATGGCATCATCAGGAGGCCCTCTGTGGCATTGTTCTGAACAGTCATAGGAGAGCAGGGTGGCAACACCAGGCTCCAGGGGCTTAAGAGGCAATGAAGATGAGGTTAGCTGAGAAAGGGACTAAAGAAGCAGGGCATCAGCCCATCCCCAGAGCAGACTCAGGGAGCCCTGGGAACTGGGAGGGTCTCCATACTCCCACCAGCATAGCAAATGTATGAAATGCACCCACATCCCACCTAACACACAAATTTGTTTCCGTTGGTTGGTTTGGGATTTGTTGCCAAGAATTTGAAATAATTTTTTTATAACTTTGGATTTGAATTTTTTTCTATGATTAACATTGACTTTATTAATTGGCACATGAAGGAATTCTTGTAATGTGAGGAAGTCTGCCCTATAAAGTGCTTTCAAGGATTTTAGAACTGATGGAAGAGGGGGTATTTAGGGGGCAATGGAAGTGTTTTGCATGATCTTGCAGTGATGGATATAGGCCATGTTAAATTTCATCAAAAATTTATAAAAGTGTATAATCTAAAATGTAAACCATATTGTAAACCATTGACCATGGTTAGTAGCTATGTTTCAATATTTGTACATCAGTTGTAACAAATGTACCATCCACATATAAAAAGGTATTAATTAGAGGTGGAGTGGGCATCACCATCCCAGAATCCACAGGATTGGGGGATAAAATATGGACTAGAGTAGACTTACTGGTATTCTACTATAGACTTATTGTGATTCTAGCAATGGAAGAAATTATATCATTGATGTGGAGACAGTGGCCACTGGAGGTGCTGAAGGCAGGGAGAGGGAAAAAGAGGTGTAATATGGTGGCATTTTCGGGACTTGGAATTGTCCTGAATGACATTGCAATGACAGATATAGGTCATTATATATCCTGCCATAACCTACAGCATTGAGTGGGAGAGAGTGTAAACTACAATGTAAACTATAATCCATGATTAGTGACAATGTTCCAAAATGTATTCATCAATTGCAATGAATGTGCCTCACTGATGAAAGAAGTTGTTAATGTGGGGAAAAGTGGGAGGTGTGGGGAGTGGGGCATATGGGAGCCTCTTACACTTTTTTATGTAACATTTTATGTAATATAAGTATCCTTTAGAAAAAATAAAAAATATGTTTTTTAAAAAGGTTTACAAAGACCAAATTTAGTGATTAAAGAAGGTGACATATAATATTTTTTGTGAAAATTCAGTTAAAATTTTATTGATTCTGATTTTGTAGTGCTTTGAAAATGAGAAATTGTTTGCAGAGCTAAAAAATTTGCTAAGGCTTTGTAAAGTTCCCAGACTGAGCACTGCATCCAGAAGAGAAGGAAAGATTTGAACTTATGTGTTCAGCACAAACCCAGGGAATAAGAAATTGCTGTGCTTTCCGATGCCTGATGACTTGCCAGTGTTCCAAATTTTAGAATAGATGGATCCTAATGTGAAAGAGCTAATGGAAAAGGAAGATGAGAACTTTAATAAAAACTTAGAGAAAATTTTCCCAAATGTGCTAAAAGTGGGAAAAAATAAAATTCTGGAACTAAAATATATTGTCAAGTTTTGTTGATTTGACTGTAGAACTGTGTCAGTACTTTCATGTAATCATTTTTAAAATAAAATCATAAAACAATCTCGGAAAAATGAAAGTAAAATGAAACAAATGGTCCTAAAAGGGCACCTGTTGATGGCATAACCAGACAGAAAGAAATTATTCTAAATGACTTTAAATGCAGTAATTTGACTTTATGTCCTTCATAAAGACAAAAAGTACAACAAAAAATATTCAACTATTTTAGTGATCATAATTTTAGCAGTAGTGTTGGTATTGCTCTGAGATTGCTGTGAGTGTATTGTGGGATAAAATTAGAAAAAAAAAAAAGTAGCTGACATTCTAATTATATCAATCCTGGTGTCATTGAGAAGTTGGATTTTTTTGGCATGAGAAAAGAGATGCATAGAAGATGAAAAGGGTTAGGAAAAACCCTGTAGTTTTGATTTAGAATTTGAAATATTGGTATGGACTCCTATTGTATCTTATCTTAAAATATTTTCTAGCTCTGACCACTGAAAAGACTTAGAAACAATGACCAACTCTGGTTCTCAGGCTGATTTTGGCAGTCTCACACACAAAGGAAGAAAACACAAAATCAGGAACTGTCAAAAATGAGGACTCTGGCAAACCATCACACACTTTTTGCTGGGACTTCAAAGAACTACAACTACAGCATAAAGATCAAACATTAGGAAACCAGCTCAAACATCAACTTGCAGCCTGACTTCACCCATCAACCTCAAATGATGAACTTAGATGGTGATTCCAGATTGATAGTATTCTGTGTGCCTGGCAGGAACAAATGTAAAGCCTCTCTGGAGGAAGACAGCATCATTCTAGGCCTCAAATTATTCTTACAATATTTTTCAAATACAGTGCCAAATTCAAAAAGGTAACCATCCCATTCAGAAACAAGACACCATGAGGGAGAACTAACAGAAAAATATATATAATAATAATAGAAACAGAGCATAAAGCCTTCAAATCTTGGCATTATTAGATATAAGTATGCTAACCATGTTCAAAAAAAATAAAACAAATTTGAAAGTTTTGGTGGAGAAATTAGAAACAATTTAAAGAGCATATCTGAAAAATATCCAAAATAGAAATTCTAAAATTAAGAAAAATCCATAATTGATATTAAGAACCCAATGTATAGGGATTAACAGCAGATTAGACACAGCTAAAGAGGGAAATCGTAAATGGATGGTAGGTCAGAAAAAAAATAAACAGACTGAAGCAGAAAAAAAAAGGAATATAGAAGAAAATCTATGACATATTTTATTGGAATCACAGAAAGAGAGAACAGAACAGAGCAGAGGAAACATTTGGAGACATAATGTCAAAGAATTTTCCAGAACTGATGACTGATGTGATGTGATGTGTTGACTTTGTTTAGATCCTGATTAAAATAAATAAATGGTAAAAAGACATTTTTGAGACAATCAAGAATCAAACATGGATTGGGTATTACCTATTACTAAGGAAGTATTATGTTTTGGAGTCAGGCAAAGACTGTCAATTTTATTTCGTACTGTTTAGGACATAAAAGTAGTTGGATTTTCCAACATTGTAAAGCCATGAATTTCTAGGCTTTTTCTTTTCCCTCTCTTTTTCACTTGCAGACTGGGAAATCTTCAGATAATGATCAAAAGAGAATACTAACAATGTTTTCCTGCCCCTTCCCCCTGGATCTGCCTTACCTGCCATCAGTCTCCCAAGTTTCCACAGGGGACAGATTAACTAAATGTTTGGCCAGTGCACAACATGGAGAACAACATTCCACCTCTGATATCTGATATCAGTTTTAACATCACCTGCTAACCCCTATTTTAGGTTTGTGGTAGCATCCCACTACTAGTACCAAATTTAGTATTGGTCAGGATAGAGAAGGTATAAGCTATGGTAGACTAGAGGAATTAGAGGACTCTCTAAGCTCAAAGGCAGCTGTCCTTCATGCAATGATCATGGATGCTTTGATTTTTGTGCCTCTGCCATCTTAAGACATGGATTCTGCTTACAGATGGAAAAGACAGGTAGAAAATTGAGCTGGAGTTTTTCACTGTCTGAACCCAGAAATGGCACCCCGCAATAGGGCTCATATTTATGGCTAAAACTAGTCACATGGCCCTGCCTTATTGTAAGGGAGCTAGAAAATGTAAAATGTCATTTTCCCTGAGCCCAAGAAGGTGGACACACAGCATTGCCTACCACTCACATACACTCTGCCCCACAAGCGTGCATGTGGATATATATATTCCTCTACTAAATTGTCCTGTTTATTCTTTCATAGCACTTGGGACTATATGAAATACCTGGCTTATTTTTGTTTATTTTGGTTCCCTCCACTGCACTGTAAACTCCACGAGAACAATAACTTTATCTGTCTTTGTCACCCCTCTGTCCTCAGTCTTCAACATAGGCCCTTCACAGAGCAGACCCCTAACAAGCATTTATTGATTAATAAGTCCTACCTTCCAGACTCAAGTTGCCAGTCAGGGGTTCAGAGTGGAAGAAGGACCTGAGGAAGAAGGACCATGTGATATGCAGGCCTCTCTCAAGAAAGAAAGGCAATCAGTGACCAAAAAGAGTCTTAAAAAAAAAAAAAAGTATCTGAGGCAAGAGAATACATGCATCCAGAAAAGGTAACAAATAAAATAGAAGATTGCAAAAAGCAAGGAACATTCTGAAAACAATAAGGAGCTCTTGGGAATTCAAAATATGACAGCAGAATTTTTAAAATGCAATGGGATGTTATAGGTGAAATTGAAGACATCTTGCAGACAGAACTGCAAAGCAAAAGGACAAAGAAGTGGAAATGGCAGAAGAAAGAGAAGAAAATTAGAAAAGCCAACTAGAAAGTAAAAATATTAATATTGGGAATTCCAGAGATGTTGGAGAAATGACTCAAAAAGAAACTATCAAAGACATAATATCATCAAAAATGTCCCAACAAAGAAAAGCCCAGGACCAGATGACTTCACAGGTGAATTCTACCAAGCATTTTGAAAAGAATTAACACCAATCCTGTTTAAACTCTTCCAAAAAATTGAAGAGGAGGGAAAATTACCCAACACATTTTATGAAGCCAACATCACCCTGATACCAAAGCCAGATAAAGACACTATGAGAAAAGAAAGTTACAAACCAATCTCTCTAATAAACATAGATGCAAAATTCTCAACAAATTGCTTGGAAAGCGAATCCAACAGCATATCAAAAGACTTATACACCATGACCAAGTGGTGGTTCAACATAAAAAAATCAATTAATGTAATACACTACATTAACAAATTGAAGGAAAAAAAAACACATGATCATCGCGATCAATGCAGAAAAGGCATTCGACAAAATCCAACATCCTTTCTTGATAAAAATACTATGAGATACAGGAATAGAAAGAACATTCCTCAATATGATAAAAGGCTTATATGAAAAACCCACAGCCAATGTTATACTCAAATGGGGAAAGGTCAAAAGATTTCCCTCTAAGATCGGGAACAAGACAAGGATGTCACCATTGTTATTCAACATTGTACTAGAAGTTCTAGCTAGATCAATTAGACAAGAAAAAAATAATAATAAATGAAAGGCCATTTTGCCTTCATGAGAAAACATTATTTAAGATATGCCTTGCTTTGGATTTGAAATGAAGAGAGTATCCAGCAAAACCCAGTAAATGATGATCATGGGAATGAAAGACAATTTAATCACCTAAATGTAATCTAATCTCCCACACTCACCCTTCCCCACATTTCCCAGTTTTTCATTCCCATGCCTCAAACCTAATCACCTGTAAGTCATCTAAAACCATGACGATTTATTTTGAAGAAAACAAAAATGATTTGTTTAAAAAGACAAATGTAATTTTGTAATATGTAATTTTAATAACATGCAAAGTAAATAGTAAGAACATAAAAAAAAAAAAGATTCTTTCTTTGGGCTCTGTACTTGACTAGCCTAAACAAGAACTTGACTCACTGTTTGATTGCAGGCGAATTGTCTGGGATTTTATTTACCAAACACCAAAAAGTAGATCTTGGCAGTCATGGGGAAAAATCCCTTTTGAAGAAGTGCAATTGGTCTTGTGAGTAGATTTAATTTTCTCAATCTAATTATGAGGAAGTTTTACTTTGTGAGCAAAAAGTGTTTGAAACTAATTCCATCCATTTCATAAGAATTAACAGTGCTGTCAAATATTTTTTGAAGTTTTTGTCTTAATCCCAAATGTTATTGTCAACAGAAATATTACCTAGATTTCATCTACAGTGATAGTATAATATTTTAGCCATATTTTAAAAAGTATTCTCAGGATAAAATGTTCTCCTTTGTCCTAACCTTTCTGTGTCATGAGTAAAACACTCATTTCTGCCAAATTAAATAAAAATGTGATTGAATTAAAGAGGAGAGGCAGGATGTGAAGGAGGTGGGAGGAGGGACCCTGTATATAAAAGCCCCTGGTTGATGGATCTCAAGCCAGATCTGAGCTGTCCGTGGAAAGAGCTGCAGGCTAGAGGAGAAATCAGTGGAGGAGAGGTGAGTTCAATTTTAAGTCATTTTTTAAAAAAATTATCAGATTTCTACAAAGGGAAGCTATAATAGAGCAAGGTCCAAAAATTTGAGTAATTTGTCAATTCAGTAAATATTATCTGAGGCCAACTCGATGCCACTCATCATGTGTGCAATTAGAGACTCATGAGCCCTCTCTTCTAGAAGCAGTAGGCAGAACCTATGTTATCAATATCCAGGCTGAAGAAATGACTTGCTCTTTTATTATTAATCACATTATAACTTGGTCAATAATTATATCGGATGGTGAACTAAGATTCTCCATTGAATTATTCAACCTCTCAGCTGATGCCATGGGCTTTTGCCAGTCAGGTTGGACCAGCTGGAAGAGGTGGAGAGACTGAGCCTTAGACCAGTGCTGTCCAAGACCAACGTAATATGATCCACATCTGTAATGATAAATGATCTAGTAACCACTTTAATTAAAGTAATTTTAATAACCAAAATATTTCAACATGTAATTGAATTTTTCAGAGTCTTTAAGGAGATCATTTATATTATCTTTTTCTCATTTCATTTTTGAAAGCAGTGTGCATTTTACACTTACAGCACATCTCAATTCAGATTTGCCCCATTTCAGATGCTCAATAGCTACCTGTGTTTGGTGGCTACCCTATTGGACAGCCCAGGTCTAGAACTTTCACCACATAAACTTAAAGGCAAATGATGAATTATGCTTTTCATTTGAACTAGCATTTCAAATATCAAAAGTTTAGGACTATGAGTCTGTATATTTGTATTTTATCTCTACTTCCTAGTACTAGTTATTGCACATAGAGATTATACAATTTGTCTAGGCATGTAAGATGAAAGATGCCCAAGGTGTATGATAATTCAATTCATGGAATCTCTATTTTGCACATTTTTCCCCAAGACCCTGACCATGGCTGAACACTTTAAAACAGCAAGTACATGTCTCATCTGCATGGCTTATCTTGAAAAACCCATGACCCTGAAATGTGGCTACGTCTGCTGCCTGCACTGCATCGATTCACTGAAGCATGAATACTCTGGGGGAGTTTTGTTGTGCCCCTTCTGTTCTGTGGTCTCTCAGAAGATTGACATCAGGCCCAAGAGGCAGCTGGAGAATCTGGTTTCCAAAATTAAAGAACTGGATCCCCACCTAAAGGACAGTCTGCAGATGAACTCAAGGATGCTGAAGTTCCAAGGTAAGGCATCTCTACAGCCTGCCCCTCTTCACCCAAAGGGCACAAGAGAAAGAAACTGTTTAAAAGGTTCTCTATTAAATATGGGCATTAGCTAGATTCTGGCATCTTAAATTTTTATGCTCCCCAGGATAGAGTTTTTCTCACCTCTGAGTATAGATTGGCTCCACCTGGACATTTCAAAGTATAATATTTAGGTCATGCCCTAGACCTGGGCTGTCCAATAGGGTGGTCGTGGCTGGCTAATGTGGCTAGTGTGAGATACAGAAATTGGAAGCTTTTTGGATATACTGGGCTAAATAAAACACATTTTCAAAACCTTTCCACACATTCCTTATTACTTTTTTAAAAATGTCTATTGGAAACATGTGATCCTCATTCTATTTCTATTAGGCAGCAATGGCCTCCCAAATTTCGATATGCACTGTTACCTGGGGGTCTCCTTAATATGCAGACTCTGATCCTCTAGCCCCTGGACTGGACTGAGAATCTGAATTTCTGACATGGGCCCAGGTGTTTTTGATGCTGCTCTAACCCAGACCATACTTCAGGGACAGGTAGATGCCAGCATCCTCTGCTGAGCGGAGTGAAGTAATTGGTCGCTGGTCCAGGAGGGTTCACTTCTGAGGCCTGCATTAGCCCTGTCCACACTCTTGTGTTAGGACAAAGCAGTTCAGCACCCAGACCCTAATAACTAGAGGTAGCTGGAGATGTTGGACATCCACAGAGCCACTCTGCTCCAAGTTTACCTGCCTCTCTGAGCACGGCACCATGCAAGCTCTGGGTCTGAGTCGCGGCTGCCTAAATCCAAAGGCATACATTCTCATACCCAGGAAATCCTTCCCTGTCTTCATTTTCTCTTCATTTTGTTATAACTTGCTGGACTGCAAGTGCCTAGTCAACAAGACTAAATTGAATGGTAACTGCAAAGAAAACCAATCTTTAATGTTTCAGCATTACAAAAAATATCTATTAGATGCCTATATTTTGACAGAATCTGTGCTAATTTATACAATTTTTAGAGCAAACAACAGTCATGGTCTCTGTCTTCATGAGCCTTATACATTAAAAGGAAGAAAAATCTTTAATCAAATAACAAAAGAATTCCTGCTATGACTAAAAAGGACTAGTTGCAATTACATTTATTCATTCCACACACAAAATTTGACAAGTCAGGGATTTCAGGGATGTTTCTCCAAGACAATTCTGATTTAGTTAAAAAAGAATAGATGTCAAAGTGTTCGAGATATTTGGGCCTCTGCAGGAGAAGTGATGGGGAAGGGCTAGAATCTGTGTATTGGCTGAACTACTTACATTTTCTTACAGTGGATATGACCTTGGATGTCAACACGGCCAATAACCACCTCATCATTTTTGACGGCCTGAGGAGCGTCCAATATGGATATTTAAAACAGAACCGGGAAGAGTGTGCTGAGAGATTCGAAGCAATTTGTGTCCTGGGCTCTTCTCGGTTCACCTCCGGCCGCCATTATTGGGAGGTAGACGTGGGAACAAGCAGAGAGTGGGCCCTGGGCGTTTGCAAAGAATCTGTTAATCGACAAGAGGAAATTCTGTCTTCAGAACATGGCTTCTGGACTGTGGGTTTGAGAAAAGGAGAGCTCTACTCCGCCAGCACTACGCCTTTGACTCCTCTCCTGGTGAAACCTCGGCTATACCGAGTAGGGGTTTTCCTGGATATGGATATTGGAAACATTTCCTTTTGTGACGTTAGAGATAGATCCCATATTTTTACATTCACCAACATTTCTGCTACGGAGCCACTGCGCCCATTTTTTGCTCCTGCAAATATAGTTAATGATGGTCAAGGCTTCCTGAGAATCGGCCAGCAATGAATCTCAGCATTGGCACTGCTTCACGTTACCCTGAGCAAGGCAAATAAACCTTTGACCACAAAGCATTTGCAGACAATATTACTTTATCCTCGTAGCTAAAATCTTTTCCACTTGTTACATACATGGCACAAAGTTACAGCAGAAAAGTATGGAACATTTCATGAACCATGAACATAAATTAAGTAGGAAAATTGCATTTCAAATATTTATTGACATGTTGTCTTCTTTGAGTTTAATGTTTATACTTATGTTACATAAATATGTCCTGAATTTTCAGGTCAATTTCCAAATGTTCTCCTTTTCATTTTCTGTAAGATGAACTAGTGTGTTATGGAGTTGATAAACTAAATAAACATTTGGATGTGACCCAATGGATTATATTATTTTCTAAATGATAAGGAAGCAAGAACTGATATCAACAGTAAAAATGCATATGTGTATGTATTCTGGTGAGAAATGGATCAATGACACTAGAATATCTGGAATTGTGAAGACAAATTTTCACCACTACCACAAAGAGGATCTAATTTTTCTTGGACTCGTGTTTGTCTAGGCCTATACTTGAGGTGCTATAAAAATTGAACTATTTACTCTCCATCTTAGTCATGCTCATGGCACCATCTGACTTGTTCACTCATCATTTTTTTCCTTGACTGGCATTTACATTAAATGAGAAACAAGACCTGCTTACCACTGACATTGTTACTCCTTTGAAAAGATGTACAGAATGGATGAACCCTAGCCAAGAAAAATAAAGGCACAAATCACAAAATAAGAAAAGAAGAAGTGAACTTCATAACTTATCTAAAGTCTTTAAAAGGAAACTATTGGAATATTATGAATAATGATATGTCTATATACTCAACACCCCTAATACCCAAAACAGACAAAGATATTAAAGAAAAGTAAATAACAGACCAACATCTCATGAAAATAGATGCAAAAATCCACAATAAAATATATAGAAAATTGATTTAGCAAACTATTAAAGCTAATACATCCTGACCAGACAAGGTTATCCTGGGAATGCAAAGCTGGTTTAACACTAGAAAATCAGTCAATGTAATTCACCATATCAAAGACTAAAAAAATCTAGAAGATTACGTCAATAGATGCAGAAAAACATTTGAAAAGTTTAACATCCATTCATGATCAAAAATATCAGCAAACTAGGAATAGAAGGGAATATACTCAACCTGACAATGGACATCTAAAATGATTCTACATCTATCATGCTTAATCATGACAGACTCAATGATTTATCCTTAAGTGTGGAAAACAGATATCTGTTCCTATTGAACATTGTGTGCTACCAATTTTAATGCGATAAGGCAGGTAAAAGAAACAGTAGGGTTTGCAGATTGGAAAGAAAGATATCAAACATACTCTATGTTCAGATGATATGGTTGAAATTTCCATAAAATCAACTTTAAAAATGAATAAAACTTATTTTAGATATTTCATGTGAGTGGAATAATAAATATTTGTCCTTTTGAATCTGGCTTATCTCACTCAATATATAATGTTTCAAGATTCATACATATTTTGGGATGTATCAGAAGTTTATTCCTTTTTAAGGCTGTGTAATATTCCATTGTATGTATAGACACGGAAAGTAGATTAAAGGTTATAGGGTGGGGAGAAATGGGTAGTTATTGCTTAATTAGTTTCTGTTTGAGGTGATCAAAAAGTTTTGATAATGATTGGTGGTAATGGTAGCACAATATTGGGAGTGCAATTAATACCACTGGATTATACGCTTAAGATTGGTGAAAATGGAAAATTTTGTGTAATATATGTTACCACAAACATTAAAAAACCTCTAATACGTGAGTTAAGCAAAGTTGCATGAAATAAGATCAATACGAAAAACAATTGATTATGTGTCTACCTACTGGCAATGATCAATTATAAACTGAAATCTGAAAAATTGTATTTATAGTAACACTCAGATATGTCCTCAGTAAATAGAAGAGGGAGTAGCAAAGAGTGGATGTCTGACAAATGTTTGTTGGCTGGCTTAATGAGACCAGAGAGGGAAATAAAGGCCAAGTTTGTATTAGTCAGGGTTCTCTAGGGAAATGGAATCAACAGGAGATATGTCAATAGTATGAGATTCTATAAGAGTCTCTCACATGACTGTGGGGACGCACAAGTCCAGGTTCTGCAGGCTGGCTACAAACCAGGGGCTCCGATGAAAGTCCAATGAAGGTCCTTGATGAGTTTCCGGGAGACGCTGGCTGTCCAAAGACGAGCTGGGAAATTCTCTCTGAATGCTGAAATCACTTCCCTTTTTAAGGCATTCAACTGAGTCGATAAAGCGTCACTCATTGATGGCTGATGCAGATGTAATCGGCCATCTATGCAGTAAACTCACCAAAGACTAAAGCCCATAAATGTCCTTGTATTACAATTAGCCCAGTGCCTGCATGACCAAACAACTGGGCACAATTACCTGGCCGAGTAGACACATTAGCCTAATCATCACAGCAGGTAAG
>JAQZBX010021888.1:11853-32047 GCA_029593785.1 Cabassous unicinctus
TTTTTTAGTGCTCCCCGACTGTCCAGCTCCAATCCTTAAAAGAAACATTTTAACCAGGCACAAATACTCATTCCTCCTCAAAGCCCACAAGGCATCTTTCTCCTTTCTCTAACAGACCTATCCCCAACTTCCTCCCCTGCTCTCTTTTTTCCACCAAACTCTGTCAATCCGGAAATCTAAATATTAAAATTCCAATCATTGCCGCCCACCACAAAACCAATCACAGTTCAACTCAAAATGAAATGCTACTTTAGCAATATTTTAAGTTTTAATCACATTTTATTTTAATCAGAATTTAAAAAGCACAAATAAACAATTAGTCACTGAAGCAAAAAGCACAGCAACTTGAAAAAAGCTAAATCACAGACACAACATCCGCAAAAACAGACCTGCTAAATAGAGCGCTTGTCAGTGGCACCATGCTTGTAAAAAAAAATTCTGCTAAAGAGCTAACTGAAACAGGAAAACATTCTGCAACCCCACCCCGCCACCTGGATGGTGTAACTGTGGCCTAGTGGGAGCTGATAGAGCTAGTGTAGCTGCTGGAGAAGTAGAACAGATTAACAACATTAATGCTTTCTGTTTCGTTTCCATGTTAATTCTAATTTTTAAAAAATAGCCATATTGATAAAATTAGTCCTGTTAAAGTTTCGTAACTTTTGAACGGGACAACTCTATGAAAGTAAAATTTAAAAATGTTAGCAGCTTCGTAAGCCTGTAATTAAATCATGGCTTAGTCCTGATAGAAGCCAGCCTCCCCTGCCAACTTGGCTCCAAAAAAACTGTTTCTAGTATTGCATGCTACTAAGTATCTGAAATAAAGAAAAGTTATGTTTGCATATAACCAAATTGAATCATTATCCCGACAAGTTTGTTTAGTGTTAGTGGTAATTGTACATTATAAAAGGTTTACTTGGAGACAGTTTCCAAAATCATTTTGATAACTTATGTATGTAGAATGTATAGAAGGTGTTTTTATTATTAAAGAAAAAGAAAGTAATTTTGTCCAAAGATAAAATGACTAGTTAAGAAAAAGTAAAATGTAGGACAAAAACTGAATAGATCCAGAAAGTGAAGAAAGTTTGTGGAACAGGAATTTTTGTAGTCAGTGTTAAGTAAAATTTGATGGGTCTATCTATAAAGTTTTCAAAGCTTTAGTACCAAATAATATAATGGTGCAAAACTAAAATTTTGTTCTTTCTCTGTTAATGTGACAAAATTTCTTAAGCTATTAGTCTACTTTAGTAGAAGTTTTTCTCCTGAATAATCAGTACACAAAGAAAAAAGCCCTTTTTATCAAAATAGCTTCTTGTACTTTAACCTTATCGTTTCCTTAGTTAAGAAAAACAAGTCTTATCACTTTTAAAAGAACATAATGTTCAAATCTGACAAATTTTAACATTTTGCTTTCTCAAAGTCAAATCCTGAAAAGTATCTTTTTATTTCAAACTATTGCAAAAGATTTGTTCTTTCACTTTGAAAAAAAATTATAATTAAAATTATAATTAATAAGCTTTATGTTTCTGTTGGTGTGTCTTAACTCTTTTGGTACCTGTTTGTTTATTCTATGTATATTTTAATACCTCTGGGTAGTAATATTATATTCACAGAAAGGAATGAAAGATGAAACTTAAATGGATATAAAAATAAGTAAAAAGTTGGTGGAAGTGCTGACTTAAATTTGATAAGTTTGTTTAAAGGAGTGTGTTTTATCCTAAAATAAAATGGCTGGTTTTTATAAAAGCAGAATAGAAATATGTGGCACAAAACTTGCAGAAAGCCACAAAAAAAAAAAAAAAATTTATATGTATCCATTACATTTAATGGAGAAATGTATATATTTATTCATCTGTGTTTACTTTTTAGTTTTTAATTGTTTATATTTTCGATTATTAAATGTACAAATAAAGTTAAGAGGAAAAAAAAAAAACTTGCAGAAAGTATTGTAAGAGGTAACATTAAGTAAAGGAATGTGTTCTGGGAAGATAAAATTTGTCTTAAGATGAATTAACTTTAGTCTATATAGTTATAAATAGTTATAAGGAGTTTGTAAAAGCATTGTTTAACCTGAAATATTTAAATGGCTAGTTCCAGGAAATCATTATTAAACAGAAACTAAATTGGTGATAATAACAAAAAATAACTTCATAACAGGAAAACCTGTCAGAGGCCACCTCAATTTGCATACTAAAGTGGTGGTAGGGAGAAGATAATCTTGATTCCACTGGGAATCTTAGGTTTTCATAAAATAATGGAAAAAGTGGTTTTTCCTGTACTGCTAAAATAAAATACTTGTTAGTTAATGTAATCATGGTAAAGGTGTAAAAGTGAAAAGTAAAGTAATGAAATGTCAAGTTCATTTGATGTTATAAGTTGAATGAAAAATGTTTGAAAACTGTTATAAAATTAAAAGGGATTCTTAACCCTCTGTTAATTAAGGTTACATGAGTAAAATATTCATATGAATACTTAGAGTATATAAAATTCCTGGAAATTTAACAATGCTTTGGCATAATATTAGATAAATGTATGATGTTGTTAATTATGGTTTTGATTATTTTTAAAAATGGTGTATGTCACAGAAACAACCTCTCTGCCTGGAAATCAAGAGGTGGATGCTTTGGCTCATAGTCATCTGATTTGCCCACCTCTGCTAAAGCAGCAGCTCTATGGTTGCAAAAGAGAATGGCCACTGGGGGCTGCCAGGGGTGGTGCATAGCAGTAAATTATCATAAATTAAAGTAACACCGCTGCTGTATACAGCAGTCCCAAATATTGTTAGTTTGTTACAAGAAATTAATATCCAATTATGTCACTATCACTTTGCTTTAGAACTTGCTAAGGCTTTCTTTAGTATCTCCTTAGGCAAGTCAAGCCAGCCTGCATTCACCTTCATGTAAAGAGGCCAACGGTGGATTCTGTGGTGCTTCCTCAAGGCTACTGCAGAGCCCAACCATCTGTCCTGGCTTAGTGGCAAAATATCTGGCTGCATGGAAAAAAACTTGGCTGTAACCCTATTTCATTATATTAATGATATTATGTTAACCAGTAATTTTTTTTACACAATTAAAAGAAGCATCAGAAACAATGGTATCTAATCTTAAAAGCCTGAAACAGGCAAACAATTAGAACAAACTGCAAAGTCCTTGCTGCTCTATCAAACTCTTTTTTTTTCCTAATTAATTTATTTAATTCATTAACGTTGCAAAAATGTGATGTTCGACAAACCAGGACACAAATTATTGTATTCCTAACAGGTCATAAAATACTACTTCTCCCTAGTAAATCTAGATCAACCCTAGTATTTCTTACAGGCGCTACATCATCATCTTGCAAACACAGTCATCAGAACTGAATTTCTCACACTGTAAATGACAGTTCTAGACTAGGCAACCTCATCTGAGTAGCAGTAAAAATGATCACAGTACATTAATTTTGCTAAATGTCTGTCAAACTCTTAAGTGTTGCTAAAGGATAATGTTTTTCCACACCACAAATGCCAAAACAATTAATGGCTTTTTTAGGGTAGTTGGGGCACTGAAAACCCTTCATCCCTCATTTAATCAGATATTAAAACCATTTTATGTGTTAATCAAGAAAAATTGTGCATGGATATAAGAACCACTCCCCCCCCACCAGCAGGCTGCTTTTAAAACAATAACACAGGCTCAACCAGTAAGAAGGGTGAACCTTGACTTACCCTGTAAATTGAATGTGGCCAACACCAATATTGGCTTTGGGTGAGGTTGGTGGCAAAGGCAACATTCTAAACGAGTAGCCCTTGGGTTTAAATTACAATACAGCCCCTTTAAAAAGCAACTGTGTGCAGCATACCACACTCTGTTGCAAGCAGAAAGCTTAACCCATTAGTGTCCAATCACTCTGAAAACTACCATCCCTATCCAGGGGTGAACTATAGATACTAGGAACAAGACAGGAACAATAAACTGTCGTGAACCACACTCTGTGGAAAAGAGATCTGTGGAAAGATTTCTGAAATGCCTGCCAGCAGCAGCAGGTAACTGTCTATCATGTCCCTTCCCACTCCTCTAACACTCCTCTCAAGACTGTTAAAGCAGATACCCTCATGAAGATCCAGAGCCATACCACTGAAAACTGAGACGCAGCAGAGTGGCCCTGCAAAAAATAAAAATAAAAATAAAAAAGGACATCATGGCTACTGAACCCTGTGGCATCACTTCCAGCTGCCTGTTACTCACCAACAGCTCATGGACATCACCCATGAGTATTCATCGTACTCACTCCAACAGTGGCACATCAATCCCCTCCTGCCCTCAGAAGGAGAAAGGTTTGCTTTCACTGCTATAGACACTGCAACAAGACTCTTCTAACCAGCCAGCTACTATTTGCTGCCTAGAAAATGTAAATGCCCTATATGAGATGCCAACCCAAATTAACAGCAACCAAAAAACTATTTACCAGTCACCTCATGCATTCTTAAACTATGAACCAGGATATTAATTGAACTTTTTATTTGAAAAATAAATAGCCTTTTAATGAAACAGATAAAAGGTGATAAAGAATTTTTATAACAATGAACTAAGTTTAAATTCAGCACTCCAGTTAAGGTGCTAACAACAAAACCAATACAGGCACTGAAGTTATAAATTAAAGTGCCAGCCACCTATAGCCCAAAATGAAAAGTAGTAAAAATTTATTGTTGCCTATACCTCAAACTATACAAACTGGGAAAAATGAGGCCATTTTAGCAGTAGTACTGGCCTTTGCAGCCTTACTGGTTGGGAATCTTAAGTCCATAAGAAATAAAAGTCACCCAAAACATTGTTATGAAACCACAGTTAATAATCTAAAGGCTCCTATTCCCACTGAAAATCTGTGTGCCTATATAAACTCTTCTTGTATCTAAACTGATTTTTAAATTCAAAAATAGAAAAATATGTTGTATTAGAAGCTTCCTCATAAAGCACGCCTACCTAGCACTTTGTTATCTACTAATGAAAGTATTGCTTGTATACTGTAATACCAACATAATCTGCCCATCTGTGTAAAACAACAAAAGGAAATCTGTAATATGAAATAGTTACCCACCAAATTATGTAAGTTCACTGTCAAGCACTAAAGTTCAATGCTGTGCATATGTCACCCCTATTATTCTATGTCTTTTATATTGTTGTTGTATAATCTACATGCAATATTTCAATGCCCTAACTGCTCAGGTGATATCTCAAAATATTTACACATAAAATGGAAAGTGAAAGGGGCACTGGGGTAAAATGTAAGAACATAAAAAGCCTACTTTCCCCTCTGTAGAGTATATAGAAAAATGCCCTTTCCCTAACCTACAAGCAAAAAGGCTAAGAAAAAGAAAGATCAGCAATGGCCCATTCCTCAGCAGGAAAGAAATTAGCAACTATTCTAAAAAAAACCACACGATCCCCCCACCCCAGTAAAGAAAAGATCAAACAAGCCAGAAAATGCACTTAGCAACACCTCCTGGCTTGAAACCCTTTATCTTATTTCTACTCTCCTCTTTGTACAACTCTCATATCCCTCCTAACCCCTCTCATACTAATCCTTTTTTTTTTAACAGTCTTATATCTTCATATCAAGCTTAATCTACTAAATTATATAACTATTTGCATTATTAAAAAGCTAAAATAATTCCAATTTACAAAAACTGTTATTGGAAGATTAAACACAATAGGCAATGGATCACAACACTATTTTGAAGATACTGTTGGTCAAGATGATTGTCGTCAATCAAAAATTGCCATGCTGGCAAACAATATAATTCTGCTACGTAGTTGTGGACCCCAGATAGTTTGAATCAACATCTCTAGTTAAAGAATTTTATCCCAGAAGACACTTTATCCAAACATGCTAGGGGTCCAGCAGAAACCAAAATTGCAGAAGTCTAAATAGAAAGACCTGAAAAACTTCATTAGCAAGACTGGATGAAAGGTCCTCAAAGGGAAACTGTCTCCACTGTCACAACTAGCAAACTGGATGTGAAAAGAGATACTACTTCAGTATTCATTCTTGAACTCCTCTGCATTTCTCCACAGTGAAGCAAAAATAATAAACTCGTGAAAAGCAGAGTGAAGAGAATGATTAAAGTCATTATTTTAAGCATATACAAAATAGATATCATTATTCTTCCATTAGGTTTTAAGAATGCTTAATGCAGAAAAAAACCTTTGAAGGGAAAATGAAATTGGCAAAGCAAAGATGAAAAGACTCAGGTGAGGAGGCATAGTTTCACTAATGTGCCATCATTGCATTCTCTCAGCACATCTCAAATTTTTTGCAATGATTGCTTATATACTAATCTTATTAATCCTTCTCCTCAGGCCTTGCCTTACACAACTCCTAATAGGTTTCATCCATAGAACCGTTCACGCTATAACCAATCAGGCTGCCAGCTACGTGTTTCTCATACAGCAAGCTCCTCGCTACCAACCCCTGACACAAGACAACTGTTAGGGACAGCTCTACGCCCCAGTCAGCAGAAAGCAGCTACGGAAGACAGATCATTGTCCTTTTCCCCCAGCAAAAAGAAATTAAAAGAGTCTGGGATGTTAGGCTCCAGTCCTGCCCTCCTCTCTTCATCCCCCCTCCCTCCCCCCTTTTCCTGCAGGTGCACATTCCTAATTGATATGGAACCAGAGCTCCTGTCCCTGCTCCCTCCAGGTCCCTCCCTAAACATTTCGGTCTGATAGTAGCAACCCACATCTGAGGGATGCGGATGGAACTACAGAGCCAATGAGTTATCTCGCCCCGACCTTAAAATTACAAAGCTAGCATAAATCATCACAAACTAGCTCCTTTGTAGTCTAGCCCCAGAACGAGTTATAAATACCCCCCTCTCCCCCTCTTTTACTGCTGCTGTCCATTTCAGACGCAGACCACTTGCTAAGCTTATTAAAGGCTTTGTTTAAACCAACCTCAGCTCCCAGTCTTATTTCTAAGATGCTTCCCTCCTTGGCTTCCCTCTGAAACCAACAGCAAGTAGTTTATTTGGGGAGTAATCCCAAGTTCCAGGAGTAAAGGGCTAGGGCATGAAATAGGCAAGGAGGGAAAGCCAATTTAAGCGTGAGTTATCAAGTTGGCTACTGCTGTGGGTTGACTGGTGCTTGATTTTGCTGGGACCTTCTGAGGAGCCTATGAAATACCTCTTAAAACTGTTCCACAGAAGTCTAAGTGATGGAAGCATTTATCCATCATCTTCTGTCCCCCAATAGTCAATCGTAGTCCCTGATCATTAACTATGTTCCTCCCAGGTGGTGCCTGCCTGAGTGATGGTCAGGTTCAGAAAAGCCCTAGGGTAGGAAACAAGAGGTAAGGACAAGGTGGGGTGCTGTCAGGTTATATTTAGGGGCAGCTGATAGAAGTCTGCACAAAACTAGTTGCTGCAAAGGGTTGGGCTGAGAAGATGTTTAATGGTGCACAAGAGGTGCCAATACAGTGAGGCTTCAGGAACATGTGACTGGGCTTTGCGGATGTTGAGGAGCTAATCCTAAGGTGATGTGTGGGGTTATTGATATATTACTCCTCTGCCAAGATCTAGCACTTCTTTGCTGAATCCAAATGCTTTTTCATAGTGCCTTTTAAGTAGTTCTCAGTTTGACTCTGTTCTCATCATAATCCACATTCCTCAGTGTTAATGTTGAATGTGGAGTCTTGCTTTTCTGGTGCCCATGGAAGGGAAAGGTAATGAAGAGGTGGTCCAGCTCTGCTGGCAGCAACAGCTCTCTCCAACACAGACTGTGTTTCTCAATGACTTTGTAGAAGGACATACACGTTTGGCAAATAGCTCTCTGGTGCAGAAAGACCACTGGCAAAGTCAGCTGCTCTGTGTTGAAGCAAGATGGCCACGGATCTCTGCCCAGGTTTGAGCTCAGCTGAGGGCAACCAGGTATAGGGCTTGTTTCTTTCTGGTCCTCCTCCATCAGTCTCGACAGCGCCACATTCTTCCTGAGTTCAGCTGCAAGCTATTGGGCACATGGCTCGTCTCTCCGTGGCCTCATCTATTTGAACCTCTCAGGGGCTTCTCTCTTGAGCTGTTCTGTGGGCCCAGGATCTTGGTGCTTAAGTGATCTAGTCCTCTCTCAGATGGCAGGGTAAAAAAAATTGTAGCATTCTTTTCCTGTGTCTGTATGTCTTGACAAAATTCTCCCTTCCTGTAGAAAAATCTATTTGTATTACAGCTTCTACTTCAGGGAAGGACATCAATAAATGGTGGGCGAATCAAAGAATGATGTCTCGCCTTTCTATTTGCTCTTTCCAATCCTTGATTTTCCATCTGTTACATAGAACTAATAATGCTTGTTCTCTCTCACACCTGCAGCAGTTGGTCATGCAAATTGGCACAATCTTTCTAAAAATCCATAACACAATTGTATCAAGGTCCTAAAAATTGTTCAGGTACTTTCCCCAGAATTTTACTTCTAGGAATAAAATATTTGTTGTGTAATGTGAGATGTGTCAGAGACCAATATACATAGAAAAGAAAAATTGTTTACTTGCAAAAGAAGAAGTTTGTAAGGGAGTACAAGCTTTTGAAGAACTAGCCTGCCAAATGAAAAACAAAATAGATATTTAAGATAAAAGCACCCACAAGATTTACCAAGGTTAGACTCAGTCTATCCGTGTAGAAAAATAGTAGTTTTCTCACATAATTGTAGTATTTGGAAAGGTCATATATCTGCAGATACCAACACTAGGGAAGTTGAAGGTTGGTTTTAGAAGGAGAGAAAATGGGGAGTTATTGCTTAAATTAAAAGAAACTCTTAATGGTACAGATGGAAAAGATCTGGTAATGGATGGTGGTGATGGTAGCACTACATTGTAAAAAGCAATTAATGCTGCTGAATTGTATACTTAAAAATGATTAAAATGATAAATTTTATATATGTATGTTACCACAATAAATTTTTTTTATTAAAAAATTCAATGCAATCCTAATCAAATTGCCAACATAAAATGTCAAGCATGTTGGAGGTCTTGCACTCTAAGAATGGGAAATAAACTCCACTATATCAGAGCCCCACTACATCAGTGAAGATTTTAGGGCCAAGTAGTCTGAGGCATTTGGGTTATCCCCTCCAAAGTAAAGGGAAAATTATTCCATCTGGCACATCCCACTGCTAAGGAGGAAACATAACCCTTGGATAGCCTCTTTGGATTCTAAAGACACCATATTCCACACCTGTTCCAACCCATTTACTATTGAAACAGAAGGACACCAGTGTGGAGAGGGACTCAGAGCAGAAAAAGGCTTTGCAGCAGGTCTAACCTTGCTACTTGGGTATTCAACCTGAAAGTCCCTATGATATTAGAAGTATTGGTGATGGGTGAGAAAATTCCATGATAAGCCCTATTGACAGAATCATATTGTATACCCTCAGGGTTTGGGAGCAAGGCCATACTATCTTCAGCAGAGAATTATATGCCATTTGAAAAATAGCACCTGGCATGATACTGGGACCTGGTAAAAATAGAGCATCTGACTACAGGATCTCAAATGATCATGGGGCTTGAGCTGCCTATCATAATGGGTTCTTTGCTACCCATTAAATTATAAAGTTGGGCAGGCCCAGCAACAGGCCATCATAAGATGGAAGTGGTACATCCAGGATTCAGCATACCCAGGACCAGATGGAACAAGAAAGTTGCATGAGCAGGTAGAATTGACCCCCTGTCATCTACTACTGTTGCACCTATCACAAGTACACCACTCAATGCACACTGATGGCTGCAAACAGTATCTCTTATGACCAGCCGACAGAAGGGATTATCTTGGTTCGTGGTCAGTTCTGTATGTGAGTGCAAGGCAAAAACAGTTTGCTGCTGCTTTACAATCCCATTCAGGGGTGGCCCTGAAAGACAGTAGAAAGGCAGAATTTGGGCAGTGCACTTGGTAATTTATGTTTATGAAACAAAAACTGTCCCAAGATTATAATATACATGAATTCATGGGCAATGGAGAAAGGCTAGGCTGGTTGTTCAGTGGCCAGGAAGATGAAAGATTGCAAGATTAGGGACACAGAGATCTGGAGAAGAAGGTTGTGGAGGCAGGTATGAAGCATGAAGATCTTTATGTCACATGTTAATGTCCACTAGAGAGTACATGCCATGGAAGAGACACCAAACAACAGCAAAACAGAATGACTCAACCAGTTGGTGTCACACAGTCTCAGTGCTTGGCTACCCCAATACTGGCACATGAACACACAAATGGAGTGAACATAATAGCAAGAAGGGAGACTATGCATGGGCCCACAGGAAGAGCTGCCACTCACCAAGGCTGTTCAGGCTACTGCCACTGCCAAATATCCAACTCGCCAGCAACAGAGACCATGGCTGAGCCCCTGATATAGCATCATTCCTTGAGGATATCAACCAACCACTTGATGACAGGTTGATTACCAAGTTGGATCCTTTTCATTTTGGAAGAAGCATCATTCATCTTGACTGGAGCTGATACATTTTCTAAGTATGAGTTTGCCTTTCCTGCCCACAGAGCCTCAACCAGAACCATAGCCACAATTCAGAGTGTTTGAGCTACCAATATGGATCCTGTATAACATCACCTCAGATCAAGGGGCCCACCTTAAAGCAAAGCATGGCAAGTGGATGTGGCTCAAGCAATTGAACTCCCACTTACCACATGGGAGGTCCAGGTTCAGTTCCCAGTGCCTCCAAAAGAAGATAAGCAAGAGAGCAAGCTGACGCGACAGGCTGGCGCGGCAAGCTGACACAACAAGATGACACAGCAAGATGATGCAACAAGAGACACATGGAGGAAAACATAATGAGACACAACAAAGCAGGCAGTGGAGGTAGCTCAAGCAATTAGGCGCCTCCCTCCCACATGGTAGGTCCCAGGTTCAGTTCCTGGTCCCTCCTAAAAAAAAAAAAAGAAGACCAACACACTACAAACAGGCACAGCAAATGCAAACAATGAGGGGGTGGGGAGAAATAAATAAAATAAATCTTTGAAAAATAAATAAATGAGTAAAGCAAAGTATATGACAGACCTCCCAGGTATGAGGATCTGGGTCAACTCACCAAGTAATCTATCTGCTAAACCAACAGAGATGCTGATCAAGAGTAATGGGAACCTAGGCCCTTGTCCCAATCATGATGGCAAAGTGAGACATTTCAGAGTTCCATCCCCCACAGAAGCTTTGAACAACCAGCAAGAACTGGTAGAAACATCTCACTCAGAGCTCCAGAAAACAGTTAAAAGGCTACAGTACCAGGGTGAACACTGAATCAAGAAAAAGACTTCTTAAAAGCAGAAGGATCTCATGGCACCCTGACTGTCCCCTTCCCTATCCTTTCATTGGCTAAGCACAGAGCTAGCACAGTGCAGATATCTGGTCCCAGTTCCAAGGGGAGGAGGTAACCCTCATGCACATACTGAGAGGATGGATAACTGGCCAAATCTGTCTGGTGCTGGCCTGCATGTAGAAAGCAGTTCACAGAGCTCTCCTACAGAACTCTGTGGGAGAGCGGTCAAGTCATGCTGCCTAGGACAAGGGATTGCTGTAGAACATACAGTGCAGTGCCCAGGACTGTGAGAAAGCTGTTCCTTAGGGAAGAGGAGGCATTGGGAATGATGTAAATGGGAATTCTTAGCATCATACACACACGCCCAAGATAAGACCCATGGACAGAAAGGATCAGGGAGACCCCCTACTCTTTGGACTGGAGCTATTCTACAAACTCATTGCATAGATAAACCCTGAAGGAGAGCACTTTCACAAGTCAATTTGCAAAGACTGGGAAACATGTTTATTTGTTTGTTTGTTTATATGTTAGCTCATGGCATTCGAGGAAAGATCTGTCATAACACTAACTGGATACAAGTTTAAGAAACAGATGCTGTCTAAATTCCAGTGATAGCACATTAAAATATCAAAATGTCCAGGTTTCAACAAAAGGTTACAAAACATAACAAAAAAGAAAATCAGGAAGGAATGGCCCAGACAAAGGAGAATATTAAAGCATTAGAAATATCATTAGGAGGACTAGTCCTGGGATATGCCAGTAAAAGAATTTTAAAATGGTCCTAAATATGCTCAAAGAGCTAAAAGAAAACATGGACAAAGAATTAAAGGAAATCAAGGAAGTGACAGATGAACACAAAGATAATATCAATGGAGAGAGATGGAAATTATGAAAAGAAACCAGAGTTGAAGTCCACAATAACAGAAATTAAATATTCCCTAGAGATGTTCAACAGCACATTGAGGCTGACAGTAGAAAGAATCAGCAAACTTAAAGATAAGACCATTGCTATCATCTAGTCTGAGGAGCAGAAGGAAGAAAGAATGAAGAGAAGTGAAGAGCCTGAGGAACTTGTGGTACACCATCAAGTGGACCAATATATTCATTATGGGAGTCCCAGAAGGAGAAGAGTGAGAGAAAGGGAAAGAGAGAATAATCAAAGAAATAATGGCTGAAAATTTCCCAACTTTAAGAATAAAAAATGAATATACACATCCAAGACACTCAGTGAATCCTAAACAGGATAAACCCAATTAGATCTACATCATGACATATTATAATCAAACTGTTGAATTCCAAATATAAAAAAGGAATTCTGAAGCTGCAAAAGAGCAGCAACATGTCTTGTACAAGGGAATCTCAATAAGATTAAGTGCCAGTTTCTCATCAGGACCATGGAGGCAAGAAGGCAAAGGAATGACATATTTAAAGTGCTGAGAGCAAACAATTTCCAACCAAGAATTCTGTATCTGGCAAAATTCTTTCAAATATGAGAGAGAGAGATTAAGATAATCCCAGATAAACAAAAGGTGAGGGAGTTCATCACTACTAGACTGGCCCTAAAAGAGATACTAAAGAAATTCTGAATGTGAAAGGAAAGGACAATTGACAATAGACTGAGGCTGCATGAAGAAATAAAGATCTCCAATGAGGGTAATAAGATAGGTAAATATAAATGCCAGTACTGTTGTATTTTTCATTCATAACTCCACCTCTTACTTCCTACAGCATCTAAAAGGCAAACACTTAAATGTAATGGATAAATCAGTGGTTTAGGACTCAAATGCATAAATGTAATTGTAACAAGAACTACATAAAGGTGGGGAGAAGGAGAACAGGAAAATAGTTTGCATATACTATTGAAGTTAAGTTGGTTTCAAAGCAAAGTAGATTTTTATAGATTTAAGATGTAAAATTTAAGCCCCATAGTAACTACAAAGAAAATTCAGAGAATATGCAAGTCATAGAGACAGAAAGTAGAGTACAGGTTGCCAGGGGCAGGGAGCAGGGAGAATGGGGAGTTAATGCATAATAGGTGTAGGGTTTCTGTTTGGGGAGGTGGGAAAGTTTTAGTAATGGAAGGTGATGAGGTAACACAATACTATGAATGTGATTAATCTTGTTGAATGATTACTTGGAAGTGGTTGAGACAGGAAAGTTAATGTTATATATATGTTATATATATATATATAGATATATAGATATATATATATATATATTCCCAAAATTAATAAAACTAATAAAATTAATAAAACTAAAAATGTTATATATATATAACATTATATATTATAATGTTATATATATATATTCCCAAAATTAATAAAACTAATAAAATTAGTAAAACCAAAGAGACAATGGCAACTAAATGCAATACATGATCCTGAATAGAATCTAGCAAGGGAGGAATAAAGGCTCAAAGGGACATTATTGGGACATATTTTAAAAACTGGAATATAGACCATAAGCTTTATATCAATGTTAAATTTCTTGAACTTGATAACTGCACTTAAGGTGGTTACATAAATGAATATCCTTGTTTTCAGGAAATGTACATGGTGGTATTAAGTGTTCAAGGAGCATGATGTATACAACCTATACTCAAGCATTCAGAAAATCGATAGATTGATGGTATAAAGATATATGGAATGATATGGGAAATATGCTCTGGGTATCTGTGATGGGGTATGTTAGAATTCTCTGCATGGGCTTTGTATTATTTTTATAACTGCCCTGTAAGCTTTAAGACAATTCAAAATGAAAAGTTACACACACACACACACACACACACACACACACACACAAAGTAAGGGGAATCTAAAATGGATAACAGAAAAGGAAGAAAATGAGTATCAATTGTGGCCTTGAGATCAGCTCTCATTCCTTTGTAAGTTTCCCCAGGAAAAGATACTAACCAAACTCCTGGAAGAACTGTTCCCAAATACAGTGAATTTATTATACAGAGCAAGTGGATCTGAGCTGCAAAGACATGGACTATAGTGGATAGATGCGATGGTTTGCAACCCAGATCCTTTCAGGGCAAAGGCACTCTTTTGCCCAGCTACTGGGAGTGTTGGATGCTGACAACTCACAGCTGAGTCCCCTGGGCATTGTCCTCACCTAAAGGGAGCTTCCTCACCCAAGGTTACATTCCCTCTCAAGAAATGGTCCACATCCAATCAGTTCCCTGGTCTCAATTCAGGACATCTTAGAAGAGACACCCCAGTGAAGAGCTCCACGCAAGACATGTCTCTGTTGTGGCTGCATTGCAGTTCAATTTTTTCCCTTTCCCCAATCCTGCTTCTCTAACGCTTCTTTAACTTTTTTCCAAGGGCATTCCCCAATAAAACTCCTGTATGCAAATATCCATCTAAAAGTTTTTCCGGGAAGCGGATGTGACTCAAGTGATTGGGCTCCCACCTACTACATGGGAGGTCCCTGGTTCGGTTCCCAGTGCTTCTTAAAGAAGACAGCGAGCTGGTGCAACGGGCAGGCATGACGAGCTGACACAACAAGATGATGCAACAAGAGACACAAGGAAAACAATGAGAGACACAACAAAGCACGGAGCAGAGGTGGCTCCAGCTATTAAGCACCTCCCTCCCACATCGGGGGTCTTGGGATTTGTTCCCGGTGCAACCTAAGGAAACGACAAGTGGGTGGGGAGAAATAAATAAATCTTTAAAAAAAAAAAAACAACCTTTAAAAAATAAAAATGAAAGTCTTTCCAAGGGATACTGACTTAAGACACCATACCAATTATTCTTAAGTTATTTCCAAAGGTTGCCAGGGGAATCGTCACTTGTGCCTAACATATTTGTGAACCACTTGAGGCATCCTTGTAATTTGGAGAGAATGCTATTCTGTGAGACTCTGCTGGCCCTCTTTGTTTTCCTCTGAGCATCCTCATAGATGTTCTGAGATTCAGTGGAGGCACATACTCTTTTTTTTTTTATTCAAACATTATTTCAAATTCAAAAAATAAAGTAACAGACAAAAGGCATCTCAAGTTCTCAAAAAAGTTCTGTCCAGGTACTTTTTATCTTATCTAATCCCGAAAACAAACTCAATTATTCCTCCAGTGTTCAGAAAGATACACAGATGAACACAGATTAGTTAAATGACATAATAAAGTTCTCCTTGTTAATGAAGAAGAGACAAAAATGCTTGATCATATTCATATCTGACAAACCCAAACCCCACATTCTTTTTTCCCCTTTAGTATTAATATATTAGCTTCTTTGCTTTTGCTACAAAAATATTACAATATTGTTGTTAACTATAGTCTATAAGTTACATTAGTTGTATTTTTCCCATGTATCACCATATTCTTAACACCTTGTAGTAAAAGAACATTCCTGTATTTATATTATTAACCACAATCCTCATCTACCACCAAAATCACTGTCATACCTTCCCTATATTATCCTCCTGGAGGAGCATACTCTTACTGTAGGTTGTATTTTCATTCCAAATGTTTCCTGCCCCTCCCTACGAGGGAGTTACTCTTCTCTGTCCATTAATGTTAACTCAGCTGTGTGACTTGCTTTGGCCAGGGAATGTGAGAAGGAATCAGGGCCCTTTTTGAGCAGTAGCTTTAAGAGCTATTGTGTGATTCAGCCATTCTTTTTTATCTATCATAAGATCCCCAGAATTCCAGCCTGGATCCTGTAATGAAGATGACTTGGAACAGAACTGAAAACTAAGTAATTTGGCAAGGAATTAATGTTTCCTGTGTTTGAGCTACTGAGGTCTGGGGACCATTGTTTACTGCAGCCTAACTTAGCCTATGCTAACTGATATAGGCCCTGTCATTAACTGTATTTTACACTAACTCATCATCAAGCACTGCTTGAGACTCAAGGTGCACAAAATATTTCCTGGCTGGGGAACCTTCTGCTTCTCACTAAAGAAGCTCTAAGGTTTTATTAGGCTTGTCACAAAGCCAGCACTCAGTGTTGACTGATTGGATTAATCAACTGAGCATTAGGAACTCAAATGCAAACATCTCCCATAGGCAAAAACTTCCCATTAGATTTATTTCTTTAAAAAGTTCTGGTGAAGGGAGCAGCATTGGGGGCAAACCACAGTCCAAAAGGATCTTGAGGCTAAAGAGCAGCCTCCAGTCCCCGGAGCTCTGAGGGAAGTTTCCTGCCTTGCGGGTCTCTCATCTGCTTAACAGGGCTGAAAGTCTTGCGAGGTAGACCGAGGTGCCCATGACGACTCCTATGAGGCCCAGGATCAAGGCCACGTTGGAATATCTCTCCGCCTTCTGTTCCTCTCCATGTTTGTTGGCTTTCTTGGTCTATGGATGTTAAGGCAGGTTGATGGGGGGTTGGGGGGTGCCCTCAGGAATCAGTGGGAAGGTGGGAAGAAGGGGAAACCAAGGCAGGGCATGGTCCCTGGGCTTAAGCAAGAAGGGCTGACCCAGAAAGCAAGGTGGAGATGGAGGTGGCCTCCTGGAGGAGACCACAGGGAAGGGTGTTGGGAAGGGGCCGGGTGGGGTGCCTCTAAGGAAGGCAGGAGGAGGAAAGAAGTTGGATGGAGAAGGGTGAAGTCCCATGGGAGGAGAGAAAAGATGGCTCAAGGCCGCCTTTAGGAGAGAGGGGAAGTGAGCAGGTGTGCTGATGTACAGAGAAAAGGGGGTGTGGTTTGCCGTGAGGCACAAAGGGTGGGTGGGGTGGGGGCTATTGGGACAATGCCCACTTTGCAGGTGAAAATGATGGCTGGAATCCCTAAGGGCAGGCAGCAGAAGAGAGCCAGGATGGACAGAGGCAGGTAATCATCAAAGGGTTCGTCCAGGGGCCTCTCACCACTAGAGCCATGCGGCATCACCTACAGGGCTCTGAGGGCAGCAGGAGGGGGAGACAGACAGGGAAAGGGTCTGAGCACAGTGGCCCAAGTGGGAAGCACAGACAACAAATATAACAACTCCTCTGGACAAAGGAACCCTGAAAAGTGACTCTGCCCTACTCCGCTGTCCCAATATAACATCCTCACTGTCCCCTATAGTGCAATTAGTGTGGTCTGATTTCTCTCCCACACTGATTTATCCTTACTGCCTCCCACAGCCCTCCTTGACCCCCAAAGACCTACTCCCTGTCCTCTATAACACTCTTCCTGCCCCCCTATGAATTCTGTCCCCCTCCAAACCCTCCTTGTCCTTCCATAACTTTCTCTTGTTCCCTTGTAACTGCTCTTTTCCCCACCATATCCTCATCTTGTTTCCCTGTAAAACCCCATCCCCCACTACTCCTTTGTTCCTCTATATTACCTCCCCATATAACCTGCAGTATGTTCCCCTGCCCAGTCATCCTATAACCCTCTCCCACCCACCCTCACCCCAATAACCCTCTGTCACATATGCTCCGTGATCCCTTAATGGTTCCACTCTTTCTTCACAGGTCTCCTCGTACCTCATTAAGGACCCAGGGCTATCCCTTCAATTCCTCAGGCCTAGGGGTTGCCATGGGAGTGACATCATCAGGGCGTGGCCTCTCTATTCACCAATGCTGCCCTTGTCCTTTATTTCCTCAGTGTGATTAGCTGCTTGAATATAAAGGGTGAAATCTCAAGTGTTCAGTTTGGATTTCTGCTTTGTTCAATTAATATAGGCCTCCTTACCTTGAAAAGTTTCTTTGCTGAATGAAGAGGGTAGCATTTCAGTTTATGCATTTATCCCCCAGTTTCCTGGACCATACTGGATAAATGCATTTATCCATTTTCCTGAATGAACCTCTGATTGATTCCATGAATACAGAGGGCAGGAATTATTAATTCATTCAACCCATTTGAATTAGGAGCCCACTGTGCTGCCATGACCTGTGCCTGAGTCAGGGGTCCAAGCGGTGACCAAAGCAGACAAGCCCGGGGCTCTCCTGGTATCTCCTGGGGTTCACATTTCATGGAAGAAATGGAGGATAAACAGTTAAACAAGATGCCTTCAGAGTGACCAAGGGCTGTGAAGGGAATAACTTGAGGGAGAAGGACCCAGGAGGAGAGGGTGCCAGAGAAAGCCTCTCTGAGGAGGAAACATCTGAGCTGATTTGAGGGATGACTGGCCATGAGAAGTTCTGGGGGGAAAGGAAAGTGTTCCAGGTGGGTGGGACAACAAGTGCAAAGGCTCTGAGGTAAGAAGGAGGTTGGTGTGTTCCAGGAGCAGAAGCGAGGACAGAGTGGCTGGAGTTCGGGAAGGCAGAAAGAAGGTGGGTACAGACCAGGCAGGCCTGGACACCTGGCTGAAGATTTGGTTTGGATCCCAAGAGCCGTGGGGACCCATTGGAGACTGTGGTGGTTTGGAGCTGTAGGTACTCCAGAAAAGCATGTTATTAAGCTTAATCCATTCCTGTGGGTGTGAACCCATTGTAAGTAGGACTTTTCACACTTTTAGCTAAAGTGTGGCCCAACTCAATCAAGACAGGTCTTAATCCTGTTACTGGAGTCCTTTATAAGCTAATGAAACTCAGAAAGCTACAGAGGAAGCAGCCAGAAGCTGAACTTCAGTGGAATCCGGAAGAGAAAGGAGAGGCCAGAGGGGCCACCATGTGCATTGTCATGTGACAGACACCCAAAGCCAAGGATTGCCAGCAGCCAGCCCCAGAATGCCACAATCTTCGGGGAGAAAGCATCACCTTGTTAATGCCTTGCTTTGGACTTTTTCCTAACCTCAAAACCATGAGCCACATTGAAATCTCTTAGCCTTTAAACAGGCATTTCAAAGGAAGTTGGGAGGTCATTCCAGAGGTTATGCTTATGCATGTCTCAGGAGAATCTCACTGACACAGTAAACAGTGTCTCAGGTAGGGGTGCTCCTGGGGGCTCTAGAGATATCTAGACACTACAGACAAGACAGACAACCCCAGGAAGTCAGCAACCCATCAGTGGGCCTTACCTTGGAATATATGATAACCTATCTCCCCCCAGTGTATCAGAGTTAGATTCATTTATAATTTTCCTACACATGGTTCTTCTGCCCCATTTATTTGAACCTATCATTAGCACTATAACCATTAAATATATGTCCCAGGGACTTAAATCTTCTGGCTGTTCATATGCTGGTTGAGTCCTGAATCTCAGCAGTGTTGCAGCCAGCACCTACTCTCCAGTTCATCAGACTCACCCAGGACAACTAACAAAAGGATGATGATGGACAATGCCCATCCCAAGAAGCAGATAGTATCTGCAACTGCAAGCAAGACAGTTCCATCCATATGCCCCATAGGATCTAAGCCCCCTGTCAATCAGAAGCAGAGGGGGCATCACCATGCACAAATCCTCAAGATAGAGGAATGAACAAACTTACGGAGAGAATGCAACTGTGGACTTAAGTAGACTTATTATTCTAGTAATGGAAGAACTTGTAACATTGATATAAAGGCAGTGGCCACCAGAGGTACTGAGGGGAGGGAGAGGGAAGAATAGGTATAACATGGGGCATTTTTGAGACATTGGAATCCTTCTGCATGATACTGCAATGACAGATACAAGCCATTATACATCTTGTCAAAACCTAATAAAATTGTGCAGTGTAAAGTGTAAAACATAAACTGCAGACCATGCTTAGTAACAATGTTTCAATATGTGTTTATCAATTATAACAAATGTACCCCACTGATGAAAGATGTTGGGGTAGGGGTGGGGGGGGGAGTCCCCTATATTTTCGATGTAATGTTTATGTGATCTAAAGCTCCTTTAAAAATAAAAAATATTTAAAAAACAAACAAACAAAAAACATGAGCCATTAAATTCCCACTGTTTAAGCCAGTCCGTTGCATGGTATTTGCTTGTGCAGCCCAGAAAACTAACAAGAGGTGTAAGCCAGGGACGAATGTGATCTGATTGAAGTCGAGGAGAAGCTCTGGCTGCCCTGAGCAGGACAGAGTGGAAGACAGCAGGTGCCAGATTTGTCTGCTGAGAGTGA
>JAQZBX010021889.1:0-31955 GCA_029593785.1 Cabassous unicinctus
GTCATTTAGTTCCCTGAGACCCTGTTCAATTTTTTCCATTCTTTTCTTCATCTGTTCTTTTGTACGTTTGCTTTCAGAGGCCATGTCTTCAAGCTCACCAATCCTTTCTTCTGCCTCCTCTAATATGCTGTTATATGCCTCCAATGTATTTTTAATTTCATTTATTGTGCCTTTCATTCCCATAAGATCTGCTATTTTTCTATGTATGCTTTCAAACTCTTTGTGCTCACCCAGTGTCTTCTTAATATTCTTATTATCTTTAGCCATCTCATTGAATTTATTAAGGAGATTTGTTTGAACATCTATGATTAGTTGTCTCAACTCTGTTATGTCACCTGCAGGCTTATCTTCTTCCTTTGACTGGGCCATATCTTCCTGTTTCTTGGTATGGATTATAATTTTTGTTGGTGTCTTGGCATCTGGATTACTAGATTTATTAATTCTTGGTGAAGTTTCTTTCTTTAGTTTAGGGCTTTCTTGCCCTTTCTCCCTTGCTGATTGCCTGGAGAGGCCAAGAAACATAGCTTCCCTACTATCCTATTGTGGGGTGGGGATGGAGCCCCAGATGTCTGATGTCCCCAGCCTGTGCCTATGAGAATAACAATAAAGAGATAGAAGTTTTTAAAAGGAGGCAAACAGAATACTGGAATTGAGAAACACAAGAACTGAAATGAAAAATTTCCTATAGGGTTTAAAAAGCAGATTGCAACTGTCATAAGAATGGATCAGTGACCTTGATGAAAAGACAATTTAAATAAGTCAGGCTGGGGAGCAGATAGCAAAGAAAAAAAAAAAAAGAAAAAAATTGAACAGAGCACAAAAGACTGTGGGACACCATCAAGCACACCAATATATGCATTATGGGAGTCACAGAAGGAGAAGAAGGAGAGAAAGGGGCAGAAAGAATAATCAAAGAAATAATGACAGAACAACTTCCCAAATGTAAAGAAAAAAGTGAATATACACATTCAAGAAGCCCAATGTACCCCAAATAGGATAAACTCGAAGTGAACCATGCCCAGACACATTAGAAGTCAAATGGTTGAATACCAAAGACAAGGAGAGAGTCCTGAAAGCTGCAAAAGAAAAGCAACATGCTATGTACAAGGGAGCCCTAATCGATTAAGTGCTGGTTTTACATCAGAAACAATGGAGACAAGAAAGCAGTGGGACACATTTTTTAAAGTACTGAAAGAAAACAATTTCCAACCAAGAAATTTATATCCAACAAAGACTATTTTTAAAAAATGAGAGTGAGATTAAGACATTCCCCAATAAACAAACAGTGAAGGAGTTCACCACTATTAGACCCACCCTACAAGTGATGTTAAAGGGAGTCTTCAGACTGAAAGGAAAAGAAACTAGGAAGTGGATCAAAGTGTCATAATGAAATAAAGACTTCCAGTAAGTTATTACCAATATTATCAACATAACCACATAGGTAATTAAAAATGCCAGTATTACTCTATTGTATTTTTTTGGTATATTACTTCATTTTTTACATTTTATGGGTTCTAAAATGCAAAAGCATATGAAGTAATGATAAATACATAGTTGGCATACAATGTATAAAGATAATTTTGTAATAAATACAACAAAAAGATGGGATGACAGAGGGGTATAAGAGCAGTAACTGTGTATGTGATTAAAGTTAAGCAAGTATCTAAACAAATAAGACTGTTATAGATTTAGGATGTTTAATTAAAACCCCATGATAACTGCAAAGAAAATATCAGAAAAATATATACAGAGGTAAATGAGAAGGGACTCAAAAGGGTATACAACAAAACAAAAATTCAAATAAACATGAAAATAGGTATTAATGGAAGAATTGAGGGACAAAACAGTATGAGCCTTACAAAGACCAAATAGCAAAATGACAGAGTAAATTCTTCCATTATCAAGAGTTACTTAAAATGTAAATGAGGCAGAGGTCACCAGAATAGATAAAAAAAAGTATGGCTGAACTATATACTGTCCACAAAAAAACTCACCTTAAATTTGAAGACATGATCAGTTGAAAGTGAAAAGATAGAAAAAATATACCATGCAATAACAAAAGAGAGCTGGGGTAGCTATACTAATGTCTGATAAAGTAAGCTTTAAGTTAAAAACTGTTATGAGGAATAAAGAAGGTCACTATATTCCAACAAAGAGTCAGAAAATTATAAATATATATGCACTTAACAGCAGAGCTTCCCAAATGTGAAGCAAATACTGATATTTTGAAGAGAGAAATGGGCAATTCTATATTAATAGTAAGCTACTTCAATACACAATTGTCAATAATGGATAGAGCATCTAGATAGAAGACCAACAAAGAAACAGCAGACTTGAACAATACTATAAACCAACTGGATCTAACAGGCATATATAGGATACTTTACCCAACAGCAGCAGAATGCACATTCTTCTTTAGGGCACATGTATCATTCACCAGGCTACACCATATGTTAGCTTACAAAACAAGTCTCAATAAATTTAGAAATATTGAAATCATATAATGTATCTTCTCTGACCACAATGGAATGAAGTTCGAAATCAAAAACAGAGGGACAACTGGAAAATTCACAAATATGTGTAAATTAACCAATGTACCCTTAAAACCCAATGAGTCAAAGAAGAAATCACAAGAGAAATTAGGAAATATCTTGAGGTGAGTGAAAATGAAAACACAATTTGCCAAAATTTGGAGATGCATCAAAGAAGTGCTGAGAGGGAAATTTATAGCTCTAAATACTTACATGAAAAAAGAAATATCTCAAATCAGAAAACTAACCTCAAAACTGGATGATCAAGAAAAAGAACAAACTAAACCCAAATTGAACAGAAGAAAAGAAATAACAAAATTAAAGCACAAATAAAAGAAATATAAACTAAAAAAACTAGTAGACAGTTTCATAGATTTTGACAAATGCAAGTGTGGGGGTTATATGGGAACTCTGTACTTTCTATGTAATTTCTCTGTAAATCTAAAACTTCATTAAAAATAAAAAATTAGAAAGTAGATAAAAAGGAGATAGAAACAAATCAATAGAATCAACAAAACCAAAAGTCAGTTCTTTAAAAAGATCAATAAGTTGACAAACTTTTAATTAGACTGACAGGAAAAAAAGAGAGAAGACACAAATAACTAAAATTCAGAAATGAAAGAGGGACATTACTACCAACCCCACAGAATTAAAAATTCTTATAAGAGGAAACTGTGGATAACTGTTTGCCAACAAATCAGATAACCTAGATGAAATGGAGAATTTCCTAGAAACATACAAACTATCTACACTGGCTCAAGAAGAAATAGGAGATCTCAATAGACAAATAACTAGTAAAGAGAATGAATCAGTTATCAAAAACTTTCCAACAAATAAAAGTCCAGGACCAGATGGCTTCATTGATGAATTTACCAAACATTCCAAGAAGAATTAATACCAATCCTGCTCAAACTCTTCCAAAAAACAGAAGAGGAGGAAACACTCCCCAACTCATTCTATGAGGGTATCACCTTAATACTGAAGGCAGATAAAAATACTACAAGAAAAGAAAATTACAGGCCAATATCCCTTAAGAATATATATGCAAAAATCCTGAATTAAATACAAAAGCAATCTGAATCCAACAGCACATTAAAAAATTATACACCATGATCAAGGGGGCTTTATCCCAAGAATAAAAAGGTGGTTCAATATAAGGAAGTCAATTCATGTAATACACCACATTAATAGAACAAAGGTTAAAAATAATACATGGACACACACACATAATCATGTCAACTGACCCAGAAAAGACATTTGGCAAAATCCAGCACCACTTCTTGATAAAAACACCTAGAAAACCAGGAAAAGATGGAAATGTTCTCAACATGTGGGTTTGCATATATGAAAACCCACAGCTAATGTCATACTCAATGGTAAAAGACTGAAAGCTTTCCCTCTAAGATCAGGAACAATACAAAGACACCTGCTGTCACCCCTGTTATTCAAAACTGATAAGGAAGTTCTAGCCAGAACAATTAGGCAAGAAAAATAAGTAAAAGGCATCCAAATTGGAAAAGAAGAAGTAAAACTGTATTTACAGATGACATAATCCTATATACAGAAAATCTGAAAAATCCACAAACTTAGCTCTAGAGCTAATAAATGAATTCAACAAAGGGGTGCAATACAAAAGCAACATGAAAAAAAAATCAGTGGTGTCTCTATATATTAGTAATGAACAATATGAGGAGGAAATCAAGAAAAAGCTACATTTACTGTAGCAACTAAAAGAATCAAATATCTTGGAATAAATTTATCCAAGGATATTAAAAGACTTGTATATGAAAAACTATGAAACATTACTAAGAGAAATCAAAGAAGACCTGAATAAATGGAAGGACATTCCATATTCATAGATTGGAAGATTAAATATTTTTGAGATGTCAAATCTACCCAAAATGATTTACAGATGAAATTGATCCCAATAACAATTCCAATAGACTTCTTTTCAGAAATGGAAAAACCAATCACCAAATTTACATGAAAGGATCACAGTCCCCAAATAGCCAAAACCATCTTGAAAAAGTAGTACAAAGTTGAAGAACTCACACTTTCCAATTTTAGAACCTATTACAAATCTGCAGTAATCAAAACAGCATGGTAATGGCATAAGAATGGATAAAAAGACCAATAGAATAGAATTGAATTCAGAAATAAAACCTCCCATCTATGGCAAATTGTGTTTTGACAAGGATGCCAAGTCCACTCAGTGGGGGAAAATATTCTCTTCAACAAATGGTGCTGAGAAAACTGGATATACATATGCAAAAGAATGAAGGTGAATCCCTACCTCACACCACATACAAAAATTAACTCAAAATGGATCAAAGGCCTAAATATAAGAACTAAAACCTTAAAACTCTTAGAAGAACACATAGGACAGCATCTTCCCTATACTGTGTTCGGTAATGCTTTCACTTTGACTTTACATCCAAAGTACAAGTAACAAAAGAAAAAAACATATATAAATGGTATCTCATCAAAATTTAAAACATTTTTGGATCAAAGGACTTCCTTCTGAAAATAAAAAGCTAGCCTATGGAATGGAAGAAAATATTTGGAGACAACATATCCAATAAGAGTTTAGTATCCAGAATATTTGAAGAAATCTTACAACTAAACAACAAAGAGATAACCCAATTTTAAAATGGGCAAAAGATTTGAATAGACAGTTCTCCAAAGATATACAAATAGCTAAAAACACATGAGAAGATGCTCAGTATCATTAGCCATTAGGGAAATGTAAACCAAGACCACAATGAAATACCATTTCATGCCTGCTAGAATGGCTACTATTTTAAAAAAAGGAAAATAATGAATGTTGAAGAGGACATGGGGAAATAGAATCACTTGTTCATTGTTGGTGGAAATGTAAAATGGTACAGATGCAGTGAAAACCAGTTTGGTAGTACCTCAGAAATTTAAGTACCAAATTACCACATGATCCAGAAATTCCACTTCTAGTAATATACCCAAAAGAATTTAAAGCAGGGACTCAAACAGATATTTGCCCACCAATATTCATAGCAGAATTATTTACCATTGCCAAAAGGTGGACAGAACTCACGAATGGATAAATAAAATGTGGTATAGATATATAATGGTATATTATTTTGCAATAAAAAGGACTGAACTTCTGATATGTGAAATAACATGGATGAACCTTGAAGATATCATTTTGAGTGAAATAAGCCAGACTTAAAATGACAAATATTATGTTATCTTACTGATATGAAATATTTAAAATAAACAAATTCATCGAAACTGAGTCTGGAAATCAAGTTACCAGAGGTCAGGGTTGGAATGGGGAATTAAGGCTTAATGGGTGCAGAATTTCTGTTTGAGTTGATGGACAAGTTTTGCTAACAGATGGTGGTGATGAAAGTACAACATTGAGAATGTAGTTAACACCAGTGAATTATATATTTGATTTTGGTTTAAAGGGTAAATTTTAGGTTGTGTGTATGCTATTAGAATGAAAATTTTAACAAGAACCATAGAAGTATACAACATAAACAGTGAGCCCTACAGTAAACTGTGGGGGTATTGTTAATAGTATACTTCCATCAATTGTAACAAAGTTACCACACCAATGCAAAGTGTTAATAATAGGGAAAACTGCATTTGTGAGGGAGTGGTATATGGGAACTCTGTATTTTTGCATGATTTTTCTATAAACCTGCAACTTCTCTAATAAAAAATAAATTTAAAAAAAGAAAAAGGAAGAAAACATAATATTTTAAAAGCTAGACATATTGTGAAATGGTGTAGGTTTCATCATACAATGTTTGCATGCCTTAGTTCCTTGCAGGGTGTTGAACTGAGGCTCTCAGTTCCTCACTGGCTGTTGGCCAGAAGCTGCCCTTAGGTGTTTGCCATGAAGGTCTGTCCAACAAAGCAGCTTACTTCATCAAATCCTGCTAGCCAAGAAGTCAATAGAGAGAACATGCCAGCAACATGGAAGTCAAGGTCTTTTGTAACCTAATCATAGACGTGACATTTCATCAATTTTGCCTTCTTTTGTTTGTTAAAAGTGAGTCACTGGGTCCAGCCCACTCAAGGGGAGGAGATTAAACAAAGGCTGCATACCACACCAAGGTTCGCCTGCATCTACACAGAAATAGCTCTATGGCTTCTTGTTGTTCAGCAGTTTTCTGATCTTGGCAAGGGGGCAGCTGCCTATTACTTGAGCTTGCATTTGAACCCTCACATGAAAGTAGAGATACCCAAGAGCTTTCACAGCAAGTGTCTTCCAGTGGTTTGGAAGGCAGCAAGAAACCATGAATAGGATGAGTCCAGCAGCCCTCCCAACCTCAAAGAAAGCTTGAGAATGCTTTATCACAATCAGAGACACATTCTAAGTGTTTCAAGACTAATGCTCTCAGTCTTGGCACATGGCTGGGGATTTTATGTACTCCAGTAATCCCTATAAAACCCTATATCTTTAATTATCCAACCCACGGAAACTCTTAAAATGGATGATTAACTGGGAGATAATTAATAACTTTCCGGGCAAACCTGTTCATTTGCCAGTGGAAGTCATTGGCTAGAAATTTGCTTTAGTGCTTGCCCTGGCTGGAAAGTCAGCCGCCTAACCTTCCAGAAGGCTTGGGAACCTCCTTGTTCTGAGATACCCAGGTATCTCCCATCTGCTTTACAACACTTCTGAACAATGTTTGGCTCCAGATACTGGTCCTCCCTGGGAAAGTCATTGATGAGTTTTGTAGCTCAAAGCCGACATTGTCACTGCTCAGCTAACGGTAAATAACGACCACAGTGGTGGGAGTGGAAGCAGGATTACTGCAGGACATGGCCGTGAGCAAAGGCCAGAGGTCAGGGAGCTTGTCAGGGAGGGTCTTGCTCCTCACAATCTGGAAAATTCCTGAAAGCAAATGTTTTCACTTTAACTTTGCTTCAGACTTTGGGAGTGAGATTTCCCCTGTGACAAGCTTATTTTCTTCTAATGGGCACTACCTGTGGTGTGTGTGTGTGTGTGCATGTGTGCATGCATGAAGAGTTGGACTGGGGAAGAGAGAGAGAGAGAAAAAAGAGAGAGGGAAAGAGATAGAAAAAAGAAGAACAAAAAGAAGAGAAAGCGAGACTATAAAAGAAAATGGTTGCTATCAGCCTGTACTGATTTATCTCACCATTAACACCCTGATGCCAATCAATAATAATTCTGAATGTTCCTGACCAATGGCATTCTAACACTGCAACACCTTTTGGGATTAGCTGGCTAGAGTTGACATTGCTTCAAATTAGATGGCAGTCATGACACAAATGAATATATAATTATTACAATTAAAGACAAAATGAGCCAATAATCAGGAAAAAAGGTGTGTCTGCATATTTATTTTTAGGAAAGCAGTGTATTTTTAAATTATTCATTGCTACTATCCTAAATAAGGCCTCTTCTACATGAAGGGCCAAAAAAAAAAAGAAAACTTCTAAAGACTTAACATATATATGATGAATCACTTTGCTGAGATCAATAAATTATACTTTGATAAACATTCACTCTTCAAGAGATGTTCAATAACATAACTTTCTATGGTTCAATAATATAACTTTCTGAAGAGACAAACTTTATGAGTTTGTGGGAAATCAATGGACAGTAATTGATTTACAGATTTTATTGTAATTGCATTTTTAATGTATCCTATGCAAATATTTTGCTCAAAACCTTAATCTTGACTTAGAAAAGGAATATTGCAATTGATTGAATTGTCCCTTTCTCTGTAGCTAAAACCGGTCAAATAGTTGCACTTCTTATGTTTTAAATATAACCTGTGTCACATGGTTTAGCTTGGTTAGTTGATGCTTTTATATAGGACTGGTGGTGTCTGATTCTTTCATTGTTATAGCTCAGCATTCTCAACCATGTCAGTTAGCTAGAAGAATTCTGTCCTCTTTTCTCACCTCCTCCCAATTTCCTAGCATTTTACCTTGCTTTGCAATCGGAGGAAAACTTTGCACATGGCAAAGTAACTCTGATGCAAAAAGCAATGGCAACTCTGATCCATTTTGCTTCCTTCTTTCTGGTCACACTTCACAGTACAGTGTAGACCACACTACAAATCAACACTGGGCCTGAGCCAAAGGAATGATTTTGGGGTCAGCCAGGTAGTTTGTAGCTGGCATCCACTCTGTGTGTACAGGGGTGCTTTTGGGGTAATGCCGGTCTTCAAAATGGAAGTAGGACTTGAGCCTATTGATCCCCAATCACCTGGAATATATTAAACACTTATTTTATGGAATTTTTCATGGCCTGTGACAGAAAAAGATTAGTCTCTACCCTCAAAGAGAGTCTATTAATCAGGGAGATGATATATACACGGAATAACGTACAGCAGTGAGCGGTGTTATTTGGTAAAGACCATCAGTGTTAGCAAAGTCTGGAGGAAGGAATAATCATTGTGCTTTGGGTAGGTTCACTTATGGCATGACATAGGAAGTGTCATTTTAGCAGACTTTTTTCAAAGACTGATAGATCTTATAGACAGGGAAGAGAAGTTTGTGGAGTAAGGGATGATAGGAGCAGAGAGAGGAGGCTGGGAATGTGCCTGGCGGACAGAGAAGGCATGGCAGCCGAGCGAGGCTCCCACCACCCAGAACCAAAACCCTCACGGCTTCCCCTCGAGCCCCCAGCAGAAGAGGGGCCTCTTCCTGACTTCTGACAAGGAAAAAAGCTTTCCTTTAGCAACCAAGGTATTTCTCAGAGAAAGGCCTTAATAAATAGTTTCAACATGGGTTTGATACCCATTTATAAGAAGATACTAAAACAAAAATTAAAGGTAAAACATTTATTATATCAACATATAATCTGTTTGCAATTTAGATTAATGACAGTCTTTAAACCTGTCATTTTTAGACCAAAGTCAATACCAACATTAAAGAGAAGGAAAATGATCAATCCAGGTGTTTCTTTAATACGGCAATCTTAGCAGGATGGATCCCAGCATTTCGAAGTTGTTTAGAAAACACATAAACCATGTGATTTGTGCCAAGTAAATAGACCCGGTTAATGCAGAGAAGTCTATGAGTCAAATAATGCTTTCCTGAACTCGGCAACTTTTTGCCTGCTCTAGAATTCCCTTATATTTCATCATTCTCTAAGCATTAAAATGCCGTTTATTTTTAAAACAGTTGTGTGCTAACAGCTTACGCTTTAACACATTATGTTCCTCTAGAAAGTATAAAAAATACATATATTTCCAAGGGGCATGGACCAACCCACAGGTAGTCAAAAGAGGTCCGTGCAGAGGAGGACTCTGTCCAAGTCCATTCTCCATAGTAGTGTTTTCTCCCCATTCATGAGCCAGGAGAATAATTTAAAAGCATGGTCATTATATGCATCGTGTGTGTATGCGTGTCTCTGAATTCTAGGTTATCTTGGTATGCCTCATTTTTCCAGCAATTGAAATTATTGAGATTAAAATGTCAAAGCTCTGACTTAATTAGTTGTTCTCAATGGTACACAGTACTTGTCTGTTTTGACAGTCTTTAGCTGCTAATAGTGATTAATGGAAAGCATCACAGAAACAAAAGTGTCTTGGTTTTGTCGGATTCTTTGTAGCTAATAGTCCCAGTTACATGACAACTTTAATGTTTGGTTCCTAGGGAAACATTGCCAACCCTAACATTGTTTCCTTGTGGTAAAGTACATTAAATTAGTGCTCATGGTAGAGGAAGTGGTACCTCAAGGGCAGACAGGAGAAAAACTGGATTCATTTGCCTTGCTAACCATGGTTTCCCATCTCCAGTTCTCGACAGTTATCAGCTGTGTCTACAGATTCAGCATTTGCGAAGAGAAAGAGAGAAGAAAAGAGGAGAAGTGGGGGGAGGGGAAGAAAAAGAAAGAGAAAAAGAGAAAATGTTTATATAAGAAGAATGGCAGAGGACAAAAGGAGACAAGGAGGGAAATGTCTGAAATAAGAAAAATGCGTGCTAGGAGTATTTTGGAAAATCACTTCTAAACCGAAATGAAGTACTGAGCTTTCATTCAAATTAGATGGAGCAGGATTCTGGAGTAGTCCATTGTACTTTCTGGAGACAATTTGTCACTTTTACATCACGCTGTTCTTGGCAACAGTTTCATCATGGAGTTCAAAATCCCACCTTCAAAGGATTGTTCTTACAACGTCCCTGAGAGATAATTCCCTGCTTGAATGTTTAGTGACAGTGAGCCCTTGTCCTCCTGAAACAGCATGCTGCTCCACATGGGATAAATCTGGTAGGCTACTTTTTTCTTAGATTATCCTCAATTCTCCCACCTTATACATCTGTCTATTAGTCCTCAAGCTTACTGCACAAAAGATCAAGATAAAATTCCCAGAAATATTTGGCGACAATAAGACATGGTCAAAAGTGTGTTAATTATTCTTATGTCAGTTGATTGACCGAGCTTGGCTAACAAAGAGAAGACAGGGGCCAGACTCATTTAAAGGTAGATTCTTCAGAAGCCCAGGGATGAGTGAATGTGAAACTAAGTTGTTTGCCACATCAGTTACAGTTTATGAGGGAAATAGTTATGAAAAAAAATTCTAGTCCAACTTTTCTCAAGGAAGATTAGACCCTAAGAGAACTGCTTCCCTGGCCCAGGGACTGCTTGTTCTTGCATTTCTGGGACTCACCCATGTAAGTTGGCCTGGATGCTTCAAGAAAAGGTGAGAAAGATTCAGAAACACTCTGAGCCCTATTATTGAAAAGGTTTGAGTAAATACCTTGGAGTAAATAAGTCAAGACAGAGATGAAAGGATTTAAGGAGACAGAAGAGATATATAAATCAGTGTTAGATTTGACTTCTGAAACAAAATAGCAGAGAAATAGGAGATTCTGAAATTCTATGTCACTGGCTCTATATCATTTGATATAAAGCTCTGTTCATGGCAGGGACCCTATCTTGTCAGAAAGTTGCAATGGTTCATGTTTCACTGTAGAATAAGAAAAAAATCATAGGTGTTAAAGTCAAAGAATGTTGAGTTGGCTCTTCCTGAGAGAATTTCATGCTTTATATGGACCCAGCATGGGCAATTGGGAAAAGAGCTCCTTTTGGGGGCACTTATCTGAGATGGGTCAGAAAACTTAAATCCCCCTGACATCTATTGATCTGTGCATGCATATGACAATACCAGTACCATCAGAAACATCCTGAAATGCATCCAGTCACTCAGACGCTTTGGGTGGACTTACCAGAAATAAAGTTCATCTCTCACAGACTTAAAAGTATGTATTTATCAGAAAATATGACAAATTAAGTGCTCGGAGTCTGACAAGCTTCAATTTGAAGTTTGTTTCCACTAATCACCAGCAATGTGAGTTTGGGCAAGTTAATTCTCTGAGATTCAGTTTTCCACTTTTAAAAAATGGGAATAATAATATCTAGCACTCAAAGTTGCTGAAAGGATTCACCTGGATGAGGTAGATAAAACATTAAGCATATAGCAAATGCTCAGTAATATAGTTACTGAAATTTGAGGATAAAAGAAAAACATACAGATAAAATTATAAAATCAGGTGCCAGTGACTTGCCACAAGACCCTGACATATTTATCAAATATGTCAGTGATAGAAAATTAGGAAGTCATATATTTAATCTAGTTTTAAAAGATTGCAAGAGCTTTAAAGATTGTCAAGACTTTATACATTTATTCCACTTTAAGCAATTGATCTGAGAAAGTAATCAGAGATGCACAAAGTGATTCAGAGTGCTCATTTCAGATTAATTACTATTAAGTAAAGATTAGACACTTTCTAAATGTGCAAGAATAAGGGCTTGGTTAAATAAATTGTGATAAACCTCTACAACAAGATAATATATATTCATCCACACAAGAATATTTAATGGCAAGAGAAAATATTCACAATATATTACTAAGTAAACAATATATAGTATATTTATTTTAAACTTTGTGTGCTTGTACTTGAGAGAAAGAGAAAAGATGATCAAAGGAGAAAGAGAGAAATCCAGAAAAAGATTCCACAGTATTGAGGAGTTATTACTAGGTAGGGAAATTATGGGTAATTTTTTACTTGCCTTTTTATGTTTTTCTCTATTTTTCAAATTTCTTATTAGAAATAGAAGACAACTACTAAAATATTTTAGCAACTTATAATAATTACTAAAAATTAATAAGAAGAAATAGATCTTATATCCATATAGTACTCTATAATTAGGTCTAAAAAAATAACATTGTAAAAAAAAATAAAGGGAAGAAAAGAACAGTTTAACAAATTATTTTGTAAAAGATTTTGAGGTCTTTGTTGCCCAGGCTTTCAGTAGGAGTCACCAATGAGACATGATCTACCAAAAGATTTTTTAAAATCTTATTCTCCATTAATCACTTTACAAGACTGAGGCAGTTTGGAGCATGTCTAATGGATTATATTAGTTCTGATTGCCACATTTTAAGGGAAACGTTGATAAAGTAGAATGTGACTAGGTGGAGAAACAAGGATGATGAAAATTCTGGAAACCATGGTATAGACATAGTTGAATATGAAGGTCTATAACCTAAACTAAGATGATTCTTAGAGGACATGATAGGTGCCTTTAAGTGTTTGCAGGGCTGTCATTGGATGAAGGATCAGGCTTCTTATATATGGCTCCAGAGGGAAGAATAAGAACCAAGGGCTGAAGGCAAAATGGAGACATATTTTTCTCAAAATAAAGACTGATTGCTAAGTATGGCCTGTCAGGGAATGGCTGAGGCCAGTTGAGAATATTCAAGAGCGGCTGGCTGGCAATCCATCGGGATTCCCAGTACATGGAGATGAGGCTTGGATGCCTCTATAAGAGGTATATTATTATCTTTCAGGCTAAGTGCTCCTTATTCCCTGTGTCAGTTAGTTTCCAGACCCTTCATCATCTTTACCACATCAAATGGACAGCTAGTTATGCCAACACACTTGTTTTCCTGGCTTCCAAGCTTAACTGGTGACAGCTTAGCAATGTAAAAACAGTGATAGTAGGAGAAAAATATTTAAACAGTAAGAGACATTAGAGAATGTATCCGGAGGTCCTTATTATCCATCCAAGGTTATCCCATACTGGGAAAAGCCATTTAAAATTAATTCACTTAAAATAGAAATCAAAAGTTTATGGTATTTAGTAAAAAAAAAGATTTGATTAGAAATTAATAATATGAAAATATTCATTCCTTTCTTCTAGCTATCAAAACACGTTAAATTTTAATTTATGCTAATTTTAAATATCAATAATAAATGACTCAAGTGAAGATTATGTCATAATCTTCCTGATAAAGTTGTATGGAAGCATGATATAATATCCTTTACTTCACATTTGCATTTCATCACAACATTAAAAGAGAATGACTTTTGTAAACAGAAAAACATTAAGAGCATCATCAACTTTCCCAAGAGAATTTTTTTTAAAAAATTTATTCAAATCATTCTCCTTGAGTGCTTATTTAATTTCCTTCTCTCTAGTTGTTAATTGGTGAAACTCTGCCAAATCCTCATTTAGGTAATTTGTCAGCTTGGTTGTGATGCGAACAATTCTTCTATACTCCTTTTGCCAACTTGAAATCCACCATTTTGTGTCATATTCTTAGCATCTCTGTGGATCTGATTTGTTTAGTTTTTTCCATGTACTCTTGGATCTTTACAACATCAGACCTTCAGTGACTACTTGGCCAAAAGACTTTGTACTCACGGGTAGGACAGCAGAAACTAAATTTTGTAAGTAGTGAGTTCACTCATGAATATTTTAGCCCTTTGATGATTCTTCCTTCTGTTTGAAGCCTTATAACAAAAGGAACTCAGATGCTGAACATAAGGGTAATGGGAATCACCTGTATTTTGCATGATATGTATGCAGGTGAAGGAGATACCCAAAGAACTCTGAGACACACAGAAACCTAATAGGAAAGAAACCTGTTCCATTGATAGAGGTGGCAAAAAACCCTGATAACTATTGCAGGTCTGTTCTTCATCATTTGAAACCCTGAGGACCAGTCTGTCTTTCAGAACTCAGAGTGTTTCAGATGCTAGGTAATACATGCACATACTGAACATTGTGCAAGAAACCCAGGAGGTCTAGAACTGTGCTCCATAATCAAACGATGAATATTTTTGCAATGAAACATGAATATTCACATTAAGTATTGATAAAGACTAAAAATAGTCTCATGTCAGTTCAGGACAGGATCACCACAAAATGAGTACAGAAAAATGTTTGGTGTTCAGAGAAGTTGAGGTTGGGATTGGGGATAATGGATTGTGGACCCATTCTTCATTGATTTCATATTGCATTGGGGAAATCAAGATTGAGACGATCTAAGTAGGCTTTCCATATTCCTGCAGGTGATGTGGAGTTTGTTTTAGAACCCAAGTCTTCTGTTTCTCCACAGTGCCAAGCTATGATACCCATATTAACAGAGGCCAGTCCATTCATGGCAGTAGACACTCAAGAGTGCTCTGGAGAGCCAACCAGAAGAACCACAAAGACAATTGCAGTTTTGGAGTTTTGAAAAATGTGACCAAGAAGGAAAAATCTCTTCATGTATTTATTTCATCTATTCAAAATATCCTTAGCTCCTTAATATGCAAATATTTTTAATCTTCTGATTAATATTTTTAATCTTCTGTGGAGTTTAGCATAAAATGCTGAGCTACACTGAAGATTACCAATAAATATTTCTGGTAACCTTGTTACCAGAATGAATAATCACCTGTGTTTTATCAGTTGATAGAGAAAAGCAAAGGGAAATGTTAATACAAAAGTGTTCCTAACTGAATATAGAGAAAAGTTAACCCCCTAAGGATAAAATAAAACGGGAGAGAACTGAAACATGAAGGCTATAAATCAATGAGAATTCCATATTTTTTAAAAAGACAGAGTTGTTAAAAGTTTAACAAATTTGGATCTCTTCTTTCTGAAGGGTTTTCTTAGATTTCAGGCCACAACTCTCTTGGCAATTCAGAGAAAATAAACTAGAAAGCAAAGATCATTCTTTCAGGGATGAGCTACTCCCAGAAACTGCTGGTTCCTCTCTTAAATTCATAGTGTATAGGTATATAACATCCACGTGCATACGACCCATAGGCTTTAACCAAAATGATTCCAATGTTTGGATCTATGGACAACACTGAATAAATATTATTGTGTGAGTGAATGAATGAATGAATGAGCACCAACAAAGTTAAGAATTATTCAAATTCCACCTTGCACTTCACAGATCCTTTTGTTTTTTTAAAAGCCCTTATACAAATATTGACTTATCTGACATTCCTAGCAGCTCTATTAAATGGATATCGCAGTTATCTATTATAATCATTTACAGGTGGGGAAATTGAGACAGAAAGATTAAAGGACTTGTCTAAGATCACTCAGCTAATTCTAGAGCTCAGTGTAGATTTTTCAGGTCTTCTGTGTCCTGGCCCTTCTCTCACTAGTTCCCCCTGAGAAGCTCAAATAAGTTATTCTCAAGAGTGCTTTTCACTTGAATTTTAATCAGAAAACACCTTTTGCTTCCAAAACAAATTATATTTGAAAATGGTCCAGATTTAGACAGATTCCATAACTGTGTCTTCTCTGAAACAAAGAAAAAGTGTCAACATTGTAAATTCTAAGCTACAGAATTGGGCATCTTTATTTCACAAGATGTTTTAGATCACAAATCATTCCATCTCCCCCTGCCTCACAGTGGAAACCCTCAACATGAATGAAGACCTGAGTTTATGCCCACTAACTTCTTCTCATATAACAACCTTCTGGCCATGCCACACGTACCAGGCTCCCTGAAGTGGGGAGAAGGGAGGGAAAAGTGGCTCATTCTGTCAAATCCCAAAACGCAGGAACGCCCCTTCTCTACCCACAAAAGCCAATATCAATCCCAACATAATAACTTTCAGGCCAGAGTTAGCCAGCTTTGGCCTTTCCCTCAGACATTCTGACAGTTTTTCACAGGGTCCCAAATACCACAAAGCTGAGACTTCAGAGCAGCCTGGGTTCAGTGTGTTGAGTGGAAAACTGGAAACTTGAAACATTTGCTTTCAGGGCAATTTTGGAAGTTGCAAGTTCTTTTTTCACAAATAGATTTTTAAAAAATTAACTTGTAGACTAAAATCTGTGTTTGGGCAAGTTTTGTAACACAATGTGCATCTTCTGTATTAACACTTTTGCAACAGGTATTTCTTAGGCACTTTCTGTGGAGGATACAAGGCAGTCATCATGCATTGTTCTACTCGCGTGGAGTACCGATCTAACCAAAGGCATAAATACATGAGAAGTGCAACAAGGATCAACCACATTCTGTAAGAGATGTTACTGGAGGCAACTGCCAAACTAGTCTTTTCCTTGATGCTATGAATTCAGGAAAAGAGGTAACTCAAACCCAGGTGGTCCTAGATGGCTTCATGGGAGAAATGGGCTACTTGGGGCAGTATAGTCACTAAGAAAGTGTCTGGGTTTGTGTCAACCTGGATTCACATCTTAGTTCTTCTTTCACTGATTCAGCAGATGACCCTCTCTGAACCTCAGTTGCCTGATAACAATAGATTGTGTTATATAATTTTTTTTTTGCAAATTTCATTATTTCTTAAGGTAGGCTTTGATAGAGAATTCACACTAGCAGAATGAATGGTGGAGAGCAGTATGAACAAAGTTATAGAGACTTGAAAATATTTAGTAAATAGGTTTGTTAAAGCACCATTGCAGGAGGAAATAAAGTTGGAAAAGTTGTTGAGTCCTGATTATGGAGAAGCCCATAATGCCTGGCTAAAATTCTGACTTTTTTTTTCTATAGAAAAGGAAGAGCTATAGAAGATTTTTTTAATAGAAGAGTAACTATCATGTGAAAGTCATTGTTTAAGCACATTATCATAATCTAAAATAGTCACTTTATATTCAGGACTTGAAACTTTTCAGCATTCACAAGAATATATGCTTGTTACCATTTCTGGTTAAAACTTGTAACTCAATTTCCCCACATGTGCTGTCTTACTATAAAATTTGCTGAAAGTTCTGACTTTACTGTAGTATTTCTTTTCCATCTTACCTCCATGAAAATCTGAGTAATGTTTGTCTGTGAATTCACTCTCCTGACCAACAGCTACAGCCACTGATAGGGGAATCAGAGACCATCATAGACTGATTAAGAGAACAGGTTTCAGAGTCACACTGTCTGGGTTCAAATCCTTCAATCATTTATAAATTCTGGGGTCAACTCAGACAAGTCACTTAACCTCTCTAAGCTTCATTTTCATCTTCTATACATTGAGGATAATAACAGTATCTAGCTCTAAGGTAAGCATTAAAGCAGAGAGTATAGGTAACAAAAACCAGTTACTGTTTATGATGTGGCAAAAAAATTTGGAACAAGCCAGTGATCAAGGCTGCAACTGATCATTGTGGATGATTAACAAAAACTGAATCATTAACAATTTTTAGCCATCATTTTTAGTAAACACTTAGGGCTAGTGTATAAAACTTGACTGAATGAAGTAGAAAGTTTGGTGTGGTAGAGATCCATAATAAAATTCCAATATGTACAGTAAAAGTAGTAAAAATTCTGAAATTTTCTGTATTGTATTGTCCCTATTTTATTAGGTTTCTTCCCCCACCTCAACTATTATAACCTTTTCCCTGGGATCTTGAATGGTTTGTTTAAATAGGTTATCAATAAAATATTTTGGCATTAATGAATAAAGGGTGTATATTATCACAACCTATACATGATGTGTCTAGGATTCTTATCATCTTAACTGGAAATTAAGATGGAAATGTTTCAACCAAGGAAGGGCTACTGAGAGATGTCTACATATAGGACTTCTATTGTGCTTATGCATATTATATTTAAATCAACAGGTCTGAAGTTTGAGCAAATGTGTAGCTTTAGATCCCTAACTATGAAAATTGCAAGCAGATGCCAAACCCAGAATGACTGGAGCCCTGGCTCAGCCAGCCAAATGGAGGGATAATTAGCAACACTGTTCTGGGACTCTGGGCAGTGCAGATTGACAGTAACTTTTATTCACCTTTAATGATCTGGTTTGGTTATTGACAATGGCCAGAATCATTAAAGAATGACTGTTTGCCTTCTTTCTTTGGAGAGCATAGATAGACTTAGGCTAAAGTAATAGCAAAATATGACATTTTTTTGATATTTGAAAATGGAAATATTTTGTGGGTCTGTTAAGATTTCTTGATCTGATTGGGTAAAAATACTGCTTTTAGCTAAGTTAATGAAATGTGCTTCTTTTAGGCCCACATTGCCAGCAATTCGATTGCAAAATCAAACATTCAAATTTTTGACAGCATAAGTTTTTACTTAGATTTTGGATATTAGAGATATCCTAATGTTATATGCTATTAATTCAGCATTCAGTTGGTAAAATTTTGCTTGTTTTTTTTTTTTACTATTAGATCATTAAAGCTTCTGAGATAGTGAATAGATATCACTAATTTATTCAATTTAATAATTCAAGTTCTGAGATACTCTAATAAATATTGGTAATTTGGCCTGTGTCTGCTTCCATTTCTTTCTCTGGCATAAAGGACCCAGTAAGTCATCACTTAACTTCCTCGGGATATAGAAGGCAGTATTTCCCAGAGAAAGGAAGAAGGATCAAGTCGTAATGCCCTCGGAAACATTCTGGTTATTCATGAGTTAACTGACAGGTCCCATAAATAAATTATGGATGCATTTTTAGAGCACTTTGCTAAGAACAAGAATGGCAAAAAAAATATCACAAGGCTGTCAAATCACATTAAAGCTCAAATACTCCCCATATTCTGTGGGGAAAACTGACAAACTATACTTTCTGTCATATATTAAAACATATTTTCCTGATTGGCTAGTTGGAAAAGAAATTTATCCACAACTGTTTTCTCCACTCTGAAGTGTTCTCCTGATGACTTATTCTTCATATACTATGTATCTTTCAGTCAGGAACATATTTCACATACATAAATATAATCCATTAGGGCCTTTAAAAGTGAAGATAATATCATTTTTAATGTGGATTCCATTATGGAAAAAGCTGCACAGGATGGGGAGCTCTGTCTCAGCACCATCTGCTCGTCTTGGCTAGATTCTCGTTGCCACTTCTAATGCGGGTGGCCCCACCCCCTCAGAACTGTAACCTTCAGGTCCCGTACTGTGGAAGCCAGGGTACACGTTTGGGCAATTGCACAAAGGAAGTGATTTAGGACATTATGGGCCAAGAAGAGGAGAAAAAAAATCAATATCCATCACCATCAGATGGAAGTCTTGTTACCAAGGCCATGAACTAGTACCATTTTTTCCTTGGCCTCCTTCACTTCTATTGTGAATCTTATAGGAAACAACCCCTTCCTTCAAACTCATTGTGTGCCACTGATCTAAATCAGCTGAACCTCACGTGAAAGCCCTTCCCCAAAAGAAAATGGCAGATTCTCTAGTTCTGCTTAATCCTCCCCCTACCAGCTTTTCTGCCTATGTCTGATTTATTTATTCACTCATAAACATAAGAAACATTTACCAAGCACCTACTGCATGCCAGGCATTGCTTGCCAAACCTCACTCTCTCATTAACCAAACAAAAGCTTTTATTTGATAAATTGTACTTATTCCAGCTCTCTCATATTGCAAGTGTAGACTGGCATGTGATAGAGATTAGTTATTTTTTATTTTTTTATTAGAGGAGTTGTGAGTTTACAGAATAATTACGCATAAAATACAGGATTCCCATTTGCCACCTTATTATTAACACTTTTCATTGATGTATTACATTTGTTACAACTGATGAAAGTACATTTTTAAATTGTACTATTAACTATAGTCCATGGTTTAACTTAGGCTAACTGTGTTGTGCAGGCACATGGATTTTTTTAAAAAAATTTATTCCATTACAATATATACAACCTAAAATTTCCCCTTGTAACCACATTCAGATATATAATTAAGTGCTGTTAATTATGTTCAAAATGTAAAAATTTTGTGCCTCAAAGGCTTTATCATGAAAGTAAAATGACAATCTATACAACAGGAGAAAATATTTGGAAACCACATATCCAATAATAGTTTAATATCCTAAATACGTAAAGAAATCCTTCAACTCAAATAAAATGGCAAACAACCCAATTAAAATGGACAAAAGACTTGAGTACACATTTCTCCAAAAAGATAGGCAAATGGCCAAAAAGCACATGGAAAGATGCTCTACACCATTAGCAATCAGGAAATGAAAATCAAAACCACAATGAGATGCCATTTCATAACCACTAGAATAGCTACCTTTAAAAAATGGAAAATAAGTGTTTTAGTGGATGTGGAGAAACAGGAGCACTCACTCATTGTTGGTGAGGATGTAAAGTGGTGCAGCTGCTGTGGACATTTTGGTGGTTCTTCAGAAAGTTAAGTATAGACTTACCATATGATCCAGCAATCCCACTTCTAGGTATACACCCCAAAGAATTGAAAGCAGGAACTCAAACAGATATTTGCATACTGATATTCATAGCGGCATTATTTATAATTGTCAAAAGATAGAAGCAACTCAAGTGTCCTTCAAGAGATTAATGAATAAAAATGTAGTATATACACACAATTGAATATTACTCAGCCATTAAAAGGAATGAAGTTCTGAAACATGTGACAACATGGATGAACCTTGAAGACATCATGTTGAGTGGAATAAGCCAGACACAAGAGATTAATTTTTAAAACATTGTAAAAAATATAAATTTTCAGTTTCTCCAACATGGTCTACAATTAATTCATTCAATTTTCCATTTATTCAACAATACTTTTCGCATCTCAACCTTCTAAAAACCTTTCTGCTGGGAAAATTCTTCGCAGATAATGGTCTTTTTCAAGCTAAAGTGTCACGTCAGGTCCTAGGTGGATACAGGAGGAAACAACCCTGTGAACAATAGGATTATATAGACAGAAAGTGTTATGATAAGCTCTGAAGGGTATGATAGGGTCTGAAGGGTCTGAGCAGAAAGAAATCATGGTCAAGAATTCTATTACTACAGGAATGAGAGTGGACACCATAAGAAGACTGAAAAGATTTGATGGATATTAGATTTTCAGAGGTTAAATATAGATGGCTCATCTTTCTCACATCCCTTGCTGGGAAGAAAAATACCCTGGAGCACAGTTTACATAAAGTAGCAGAGATCAGGACCTCAGACCTAGGCTTCTGGGTAATCCAGAGCCTGGGTAAAATTGTAGAAAAATTCTTCACCATAGAAATTAGGATTATTGATTCTGTTTTTCCTTCTTTGCTCTATTATATGATTTTTAAAAATATTTTCTCTTTCCTCTTTCTATTTCCTTCTATAATATGTAATACATACTGATATTGGCAAAGCTTACCGTTTATTCCATGGGTTGCCAAATATTAAGGCAGGAATGTGTTAAAATTATTGAGGAATGCCCATCAGGTACAGGAGTTAGAAATCAGCACTAGAAGACTTAGGTTGGTGAGCAGGAACTAAGCATAGATGGATAGGTAATAGATAATAGGATTGATCTTCACACCTTCTTTATGTTTCTCTCTTCCTATTTTTCAGCTATGGAAAACAAGGGGGTTGATTCCAAAAATAGAGATAACTGTCTATATTAGAGACTGTTTTCCCCTCCAATCTTGGCCTTTCTCAAAAGATAAAGAAGAGATGTTGCCCAAGAGCAATTCTCACTGAACAATTAGCCAAGGCAGTGATAATGATGCCTCATAACTTTTGTTTTCAGGTTCACTGTCTTTGCCACTGTTATAGAGAAGGCAAAACACCAATGCCTGAAAGGATGAATATGAAATCTGGGAGTCATCTGTTTGCATTCTTAGAACCTAGGAAGATGTTGATGATCCTACTGAATTTCTTGTTATTTTCAACCAAAAATGGGCTTCACTGAAAGCATATGAAGATACTAGTAGTGTGGCTGGATTAAAATGCTTCTCTGGAACCCAGTCAGGACTTCCTGAATAGCATACCTTGCTAGTGTTCCCTGGCACAATCAAGAGTTAAGGTCACTATGAACTTTATCAGCCAAGCTAGACTCAAGGATTAATGATCAATTCCCCAGTCAGTCTCTCTCTCTGAAGAATTTTAAGGTGTTTTCTTCTCTGTATGGAGGGTGGTTGTGTCATTTTAGGTTCTGTTCTGACTCTGACTAACTCAATCAAAATTGGAGAAAATCTCAATAACCTATCCTCAGGAAAGTAGGGGATCAGGGCAGATCCAGAGAATCTCTGCAGTTGGAGTTCATGGGACTTCTTTCTAGGTGCCACCATCAGATGATTTGTCACCAACTGTTTTCTATTCATGTGTGCTCAACTTAGAAGTTCCCAGGTGAGAATCTCCTTGTCCAGTCTTGATCTGGTGCTCATCAAATAGACATATTTTACCAGAGATTTGAAACACTATTATGGGGGGAAAACTGTCCCTCACTAACAGAAATTTCAAATACTATTGACCTGAGAGGAGATGTATTCAGAAGCAGGAATGAAATGACACATATAGGCAGCCATCTATTTTTCCTTGGTCTGAATCTGGCTGGGCCTTCATATTCTATTTATGTTGTTGTTATTGTTATAATATTAATCCTGGACTCACACAAGTATGTGTGGTTGGTTAAAGTAGGGGCTGGGTTAGTGGGTGGTGAGTGAGGTGGAGGTATGTAGGAGTGAGTGGGAAAGTGTTTCATCTTTCCTCAAATAGTACAGTATTTTTGGAACTTCTCCAAAAATAAGTTTTCCTGAATGTTTGGTTCTCCAGTCATCATGGAAATCATTGAATGCTTGGTTTACCACCCATCTCTGACTTGTAGGTCTATCTTTGTGCTAACCGCATTTTCCCTAATTCAAACTATTGCCTAGCATTTAGAAAATAAATGCAAAGAAAGAAATTAAGACTATATATAAGACACTTTGAAATTAATAATTTAAGCAAAATAAAACACACTTCTATTAAGGAAAATGTAAATTTGGAATCAAATTACTTAGATAAACCACCTAGAACGGTCAGATTCCCCAGGTAATGTTACCCAACAATAACTCTTTACTTTGCTTGTATTGAATCTAGTTGGTCCAATACTACAGATGACTGGACCAGAAGCTCTTCTGTATTTTTTCAGATTTTACATGTTAGAAAGAAGCAGCAACAAATAATGCCCCTTGGAAATCTTGTTTAAATATAACTAATTGTCCTTTGAGCTAGAATACTGAACCAAACTGGTTCTACACTTGTTTTGATTCCCCTAAGTAATTTGATCCTTTTATTAGAGCCTCAGAAAATGACTTTTCAGCTGCCCTCTTTATTCCTTCTAGGATCTGTGCTTTTTTTAGTTGTAATATGTATAATATTTTGAAATTTTGAAATAATATGTCCTAAGTCTGTTGGTATTGAAGGAGTTGGAAAATATAAAATCAGGAATTCCATTAGAAGGGCAATGTTAGTATTATAGACCCTGCTTAGAAATGTGAGGAAAAGATTCATGGCAAGGGAAGAAGGTAATTTGAACTGACAGACAAGGCAGTTAACATACATGACTCATTCTACTTGGAAACCCACTCAGGATTGAATTCCATATGGATTGGGGGCTATTTACAAAAACTTGGGCTGCATTGGTATAAAGGACTTTGGAGGTCAAGTCACATTAGGCAAACAAGGGCTTGTTTAGCATTTACTTAGAGGTCTTTACCTTTTAGCTATGCATATGCCAAGATTTATTGGTGTTTATCAGTGAGAAAAAAAATAGTAGTGCTCTTTGTTTCATGCCAGGTTTGGGGCAGGGTGGGAACAAGTGATGAAAGGACATCATAGACAAGTTTGGAGGTTGTCATTCAGGTCTTCCCTGACAGAGTCTTACACTCCCAGTTGCCAGCTCAGCAATTTCCCTGTATTCACATGGTTTCTACTTCTAGACAGAGTGATTGAAAACAAAATCTGTCAGTTCACTTCCAGAAACTATTGTCTTGAGCTCTATGGATGAGGCAAATGAGGGTTTGAGTCTGGCAGAGGTACATAGGATGGAGGAAGGACTGAAATGAATCTTGGCTATGGGACTCCATGAAAAAAAGGGGACTCAAGAACTCCTGAATCAATTGGGTCTTTAAGACAAAGACCATAAAATAGGTCAAGTAGATTTTCATGAAGTCCCTTCTTGGGGTGGCGGTTCTCAGCTGTGCCCTCCTTTAGAAAGAGTGAAAGCAGCATCCATTATAGGATTCTGGGAAATTGCCTGATGTGATGGTGGGCAAGACCAGCAGCCCCAATGGCTGCTATGACTGAAGCTGAGAGAAGGTTCTCCTTTCTCTCCAGCAGTCATCCAACTTATCAAAACATAAGCAAACCTAACCAAACTCAAGGAATAAGAAATTCTATAGTGCATTAGAAGACATTTTCCCTTTGCCGAGGTTTTACTTCTTGCCTTGGGACTAGTATTTTGGTAGGTTTTACAACATGGAGAGTGAGTTTTTCCTTTTCTTTCCCAATAAAAAATGACCTGAATGTGCCAAAAGAGCAAGAAAAAAGATGGTTCCTAGAATCCTGCCAATCTCCTTAGAACATTCCTTCTGGGAACTTTCCTATCCATGTTTCCAGACTCAATAGATTCAGGAACTCACAGAAACATTTCTCCATGTTTGACCCCCAAATTCCAAGCTTCCCACAGCTATGTTGGCCTTAGGTGCTAAGTAGAGCTTTAAATCCAAGGGAGCAACAGGTAGATAAATTAAGTAGCATTTTGCAGAATGATGTGAAGACTTCCATCCATATTTTCCTTTCATCTCTGAGATAACTGAGGTTATGCTTTCCCTTTCCTGAGTACTGAGCCAAAGAGTTTGAGTACAATGTATTTCACAAGGGGAACAAAAGACCAATTACAGCCTGAAATAATCCCAGTAAACAATTATTTGATAAAATTATGAATATACATAGATTTTCAACTCACATATCATTAGACTATTAAAGTGCTGGAATTTTGAATAGTAAAACAGACAATGGAAGACATTCAGAAGCTCAAATAAATAAAAATAATCATTTTCCTTTGCAGTGGCAAATAGTTCAGTAAATATATGAGCACAGAGAGACACTCCCAAGAAAAACATTAATTAAGTAAAATCTAGTCAGTGGGGAGGAGGAGGTAGCTAGTCAAGAAAAATGCAGAGAAGCAAAACTGCCTCTCAGTAACCCTTCTATCTCTTCTTCAAAGACAAATTCACATTTGTAGGTTGGACAGATATGTCAAATATGGCATCGCAGTCATCACTGGAAAGTCCTGGGTCCACAGACTGCAGAGATCTGATGAGAGACGGGAACTCAGGAGATGGAAGAATTGTCCAGACTGAAGATAGGTGGGAAGAGGGGAGTAACGTTTGGTCGTTCCATATCTACTGTGACCATGGCACTGAACTTCATGCTGAAGAGCATATAGAGTGGGGGCAGACAGAGGGGAGGTTCAGCAGTACTGAGGCAGATTGCCCTCAGATTTCTATAAAACACCATCAGAACATGTTCTCCTAACCTTGACTTACTTATAAAACCTGGTTCCCAGGGAGGGAAAAATTCCCTTTTTCTTGAGATAATATGATATCTGACTCTTCTTTCTTCCCATTTTTAAGTTAGTCTTTTTTTTTTTTTTTTTTTTGCCAGCCCTGCCAACACTATGCTCCCCCATCAAAAGCCAGATCCCTGTGCTTCGTTTTCGTAGAAAGAACTTCCTCTCTCCAGGCATTAACGTAATTAGCTGTTCAGAGCTAAGTTGTTGAGCTTAGGTCCAGTGACGAATTCATTGCTGTATATTTTTTCCTTGTGCCTTAACAAGACCTTCAAGCCTTATTGGTGGGCGCATGCTGGGGGGTCAGTGGGAGCTGGATGGGAGGGCATGCAGATATCACTGTAACTTCTCCTCAGAGTATATCTTCGGGATCCAGATCTGTTGCTTTTACTGTTTATGCTTCTGACCTTTTGACTGACATTTTAGTCACTCAGAAGCTACCTATAAAAATAAGCTCATTGTAATAATTTGCAAGCCAATGAATTTTTTAATTTAACTGTACACTTAACAGTTTTTTGGCCATCTCTCTTCTGGAGCTGAGGAGACATTTTGACTAACCCAGCAATCCTTTATACCTGTGATTGTGACCTTTCCTTAATACTCTTTTCCATTTCCTGGTTTTAAAGCCCTAGAAATTCTTGTTGGAATCTGTAGCTAAAGTGGCTAGACTCTAAGCTCCAAAAAGGCAGAGATTTGGTTTGTTCAGGGTGTATGACAAACCTGGCACATAGTAAGTGCTCAACAAACTTTTTGGTATTTAGGACCCAATGTGCCTTCAGAGGCAAGGTATTGCTCATTGGGGAATTCTATTGGCAATTCAGTTGCCAATTTCAGACGCCAAGAAATTACTTGCCAGATATAATCCAAGACCTTTAGTCTTAGAAGATAAAAATGAAACTGGGACTCCTGAGTGGATGCATGCAGTATATTATTAACCAGTGCTCACTGACTACCCAAATTACAGGACCACTTCAGTAGCTTCACGGCATCCAGTGATGTTCTGGTACCAACTTGTGAGAATTGATTGTTAAATATTCAGGAATTTTGAAGCCATGGTAGGCACATTAATAACAAGTCAGCGCTCCTCCCCTCCCACCCCCGGCCCCAGATAAGGGCTTCACCAGCACACTACTGCATGTGCAACTTCTGGTCTTAAGATAATACTTTAGAACTCACATCACACTAAATCTGCTTTTCCTGACTCTTACAGTGTAAGATTGTGATGTTTTGAAGGGCATGATTTGATCTATGCAACATCCATGTGAAAACAAGTTGAGTAATAATAGGCTCTAGTTTATTTCTTAAATATCAGCATCTCTTTAAGCCAGCTTCCTGAAGGTGTTAACTTCAGGATGAAAGGTGAGAAAAAAAAACAAGGCCTTTCATCTTTTACATTTCAGAGACTCTACATCCCACTGTGAATTAATATGCCCATGTGTATTTTTGCTCTTTGGCCTCAAATGGATAACAAACATTTTCCAGAGACAATCCAATAGAAAGGATTTAGTATACCGTTTGTTTAGAATCAGGCACCAAAGACTAACAGACACAGAGTGATCTTTTCCTTGAGAACTCTTAAGACTACTTAAATCCAGTTTTGTTAATTAGATTCAGTTAATTTAAGCCAAATTCTCCCCCAAATTATTTGAATATTTCAAATGGACATATTATTTTGATCTAAAGTATCTAGAGTTACTTCACTTCCACACATTATTTTTCTTGTTAAGACCCCTAATTAATAAACCAAGTTTGGATCATTTCTCCTGTTTTAGCTCTTCTATATATTTTATGGATTAAATTTCCACAAGACAAAATTTTTCTGAAGTTATTCTTGGTGCCCAATGATTTTGCCTTGTTTTTTACTCTTCTGAAAAGTTTGAGGAAATTCTCATTTGAACAATTTTGTATTGTTTAAAAAAACACTACTATTTTTTATTTGTAGCTCCACAGCTCTATCAAAATTTGACTGAACAAATGTCAGTGTTACCATGTGACCAGTTGCCAGAACCAGGCCCAGTCCCATTTTATGGATGAATAAACAAACAACACCCTGCTCATCTTGCTCAAGTAATCAAGCAAACCATAGCGGAAGAAATCTGTGCCTCCTGACCAACCAGACCTTACACTAATCATTGTCCTTGGCTTCTCTAGCAATCTGTGGAGGTGATAATTTACCATGCCTTTAAGGAAGTCTTTTGATGCACTGCTGATAGGAAACTTAATACATGAAGTCACTGTGCACATTGCAAGTCCTAAAGTAGGATCAAAATGAGGTATTTGTGAGCTAGAATGACCTGAGATAAAGCTAGGTGTTTCACCCCTGGGCCAGAAAGATGGCAATGAGGATTGATTTTGTTCATTTAACATCACAAGGATCTGGAAAGTGGAGCTCCCAAAGAGACAGAATCTGTTGTTAATACTAAGACAAGAAGGACAAGGGCCATTAAATTGATGGTGACTCATCAACCTACACAAAAATCCTAATAATTGGTTTCAGAAAAAAATGAAATCAAATGACAGAGATACAGTTCTCTGCTATCCTTTTTCTTCCAGCAAAGAAAGATAAAATAAAGCAACCAATTGTCCATAGAGAATAGGTTAGGGCAGCAAAAAGGGATTCATGTAGTTGAGCTGTATAAAAGGAAAAGGTTAGACACCAAGCAGCATGATAGCCAGAAAGTTGCCGGCCCTAGAGCTTATATGTGAACACTTTGGACAGAATCACATCACTGTTGCCTCTGAACAATTTATTGGCCATATGACAAAACCTAGTTTTATAAGTCATTTGGCATTCATTATAGGAATCAGTGTGTCATCCACATGCTACCAAAATAGATCAAAATATACTCTTCAATCCTTAAATGACATCAGCTCCCTGCTGTCCCCCCAGAGTTAGTAGAAAGGACAAGAAGAGTGATAACTCACCTGAGAACCTACCAAAGGTAAGAGGAACAAAGAATATTTACATACATGTTCATGCACACAAAAACTTACCTTAAAAATAATTGTGTTGGGAGATGATGATGGACAACGGCCATCCCAGAGAATGGAGAGAATCTGCAGCTGCAGGCAGGATAATCCCATCCATCTTCCCCATGGGATATAAGCCCCCTCTCAACTGGAGGTGGAATGGACATCACCATCCCAGACTCCTCAGGATGGGAGGAAGAGCTATGGACTAGAGTGGACTTACTTATATTCTACTATAGACATATTGTGATTCAAGCAATGGAAGAAATTACAACATTGATGTGGAGCCAGTGGCCACTGGAGGCTCTGGGGGCAGGGAGAGGAAAAAGCAGTTGTAATATGGGGGCTTTTTCGGGACTTGGGAATTGTCCTGAGTGACATTGCAACGACAGATATAGGCCATTTTATATCATCATATAACATGCAGAACTGTGTGGGAAAGAGTGTGGTCTACAATGTGAACTATGGTCCATGCTTAATGGCAAAGCCCCAGGATGTGTTTATCAATTGCAATTAATGTGCCACACTAATGAAAGATGTTTATGTGGGAGGTTGTGGGAGGCGTGGGAAGTGGGGCGTATGGGAATCCCTATATTTTTTGTGTAACATTTATGTAATCTAAGTATTTTTTACAAAAATTAAAAAATAAAAAAAATAATAATTACATAGTATTTGTCAGTAACAAAGAAGGGGAAGGGGAAGGAGATACTTAGAAGTCTGTCTCATGAAATGACTTGAGCATCTAACTGATGTATTCAGGATTCAGTGTTTTATAAAGTACTTGGTATCTTTTGCAGGTAACATACTTAGAAATTAAGACCTTATGATATCTCTTCTTTTAGCCGTTTTTTTAGCCTGACCTGTCTGAAACAGTGGTTCTCAAGCTTAGTTTGCAGCAAAATTATCTGGGGAGCCCATCATCAGAGAATCTGATTCAGAAGGTCTAGGGTGGCTCAGGAATCCACATTATCATAGGACTCTTGATTAGTCTAATGTAGATGCCTTAGAGACCACAATCTGAAGAACAAGCTCTAGAACACAGGTGTCTGAATGTCTTTAAAAAGATGTCACAGGTTGGTTTCCCAGGAACTAGCTCTGAAATGGAGATTGGTGAGCAGGTTATTTATTAGGAAATACTTTTGGGACGAATACCTGAGAAAGAAAGCGGAAAGGGAGCAGGATTAGGCAGAAGAAGTTGAGCAGTGATGCAGTTCCAACTAAGGCTTCAGCCAACGACCACAGGGAACCTGCGTGCTGGGCTGGCCTATGAGAGTTGTCCTGAGTTGGAGCAAGGGACTGGGTCTTCATGCCCCATGTGGATCAGTCACTGGATGCAGGCAGCTCCTGGAAAAAGAGGTGACCTTGATCAAGGCAGTTTTCTTCATCTGAGAAAATTCCCAAGGAGGGCTGACGGATGAGGACTGTCTTCTGGCAGCAATCCCAACAACTAAAGGACCAAGACCTTCAGTCCTGTAGGGGTAACTGGATGGCATATCCCAGTGTCCATGGTAGGCAAACAGTTTTAAATTTAGAATGCCTGCCAATATGATGTGTCCTCCAGCCCATCTGCCACTACCAAGTTTATTCTCCATTGGGACTTCCTTCCTTCCTCCCTTCGGCTTCTCTGTCTCTTAGGTTTTCTCCTCTTGTTCTCTAGATTTACAGTTTCTTAATTTAAAATACAATCTACTCCCCTGATTTTTTTTTTTTTTTTAAATTCTTCTTTTGTACCATCTTCTTCTCTTGACTGACTGCAAATAAAATATCCTTACTTCCCCTGGGATGTACTCAAGTTTTGAGTGATGTGTAAATTACTTATCACAGATATTATAATGACTTATTTATTTGTTCCCAGTAGAATCCTGTTTTCTCAAGTACAAGACTTCAAGACATTAGGGTCAGGACCTGATCTATATTAGAAAATCCTTTAAGAATAAGCCAAGAACACATACTTCCCTGAACAGTTTAGGGCTTGGACTAATCTGGGTAAGTCCCCATCCCAGTGAGCAGAAGGTGAACTAAGAACATTTATGAGAGCATCTATTTGATTCGTTGTGGTCCCAAGAGATTGACTTGGAACCTGTTTAATGAGTGTTTAATGAGTCACTGTATGGTAAATCTAGCTTGAGTCACTGACAGAAATAATAAATTGAGACATGTGGATTCAATTAAGCATGGGGAAACCCTGATGGATACACACAGGTGAGGTAAGGACTAATAAGTCATGGCATGCCATCTAAGAAAGTATGAACAAAAACAGACTGGATGGTAATGGCTTGTGTTAGAAACGAATACTTCTTGTTCCAATATTTCACATAGTATAATCTAATGGACTCCCTTAGAGTTCTTAAAAGTCACTTTAATCAATCCCTGCATTCAGTCAACAAACATTATTTGAGCACTTTTCAGATACCAGGCACAGTTCTAGGGGTTGGTAATACACAAGTATGTAAGAAAGAGCCTGTGTCTCATCCCAGCAGAGAGGTAGATATATAAGCAAAACATACATACTTGAAGAAAACACTGAGAGACATTTTAATGCCCATGTTTGGGGAACCAATGTTGTTTGGGCCCCCCAAAAATGCCTTTATATTTTTATAGTTTTACTTAACCCTTAGAACATACCAGGGAGTGAGATAATGCAGTTATTATTAATATATTTTCTTGTCACACAGTTCTTTCATAATATGACCAGGACAGATCTTTCAACACCTGGTGTGGTGTTCTCTCACAACATTATGCTGCCTTTCTAGTTGAAAATCAAAATTTAAACTGCCCAGGAATTGTTTGTGAGACAGATAATTCCTTGTGACCCACAGTCACCTTGGGTCAAGTTGAAGTTCCTACAGGAGCTGATGGGGTGGAAGTTAATGCCTTAATATACTGACTGGGACCAAGGTCAGCACCCTGTATAGAATGGGTGCACAATAAAGATGCCGATAGC